>JABAJS010000303.1:0-13992 GCA_018221635.1 Tephrocybe sp. 10521TJB
TATCTTATTAACCTTGTATAAGTCTTTTACCACAAATGGCACGAGTCTACCGTGAAACCACAGTTCACGGTCATCCACGGCACGTCACGGCACTCACGGCACCACGGTTTTCCCCCACGGCTTTTTTCTTGTGCCCGTGTATACGGTATGCAGCGATCAACCCATGCTCAAAAATATGTCGTGATTCCACAATATAAGTAGAGGAAAATATCGCATTACAAAAAGGCTTTCAAATTTGAATTCAGTCATATCCATTGTTAGCAAGCCAATTGGCTGTTTTGCTAGCTAAACGTTCATTTGGTTAAGGATACTCTTCGCACCAATGCACAGGAATAGGAGACTTACGAACACCAGTGAGGGAGTCTTGGATGGCCCAGGTCTGCAACTTATCAGCCATATCAGCTGGAGGAAGGTTTCCGCCGCTGCTTATGAAGTACGCAATGAGCCCAGAAACGTGTGGCGCTGCCTACATTGCGTCATGGTCAGTCCTTTCCCTGATCTCAAGTAAGAATAGTTACCATTGACGTCCCTGAGCGAACTTCTGTCGCCTGTTGATCATGTAAATTAATTACAAGCGAGAACAAAGGACCTCACTGTGTTATTTTCAACAGAGGCGGATATGATATCATCGCCTGGAGCAAAAATGTCTACCACAGAGCCCCAGTTGGAAAACGATGCTTTTTCATCGCCAATAGTACTAGCAGCAACCGTGATAGCACTGGCCACGCGAGCGGGGGAGATCTCATTGGCGTCTATGTTATCGTTTCCGGCTGCGGCCTGCATGAAGTCCCAATTAGTGTGATCAAAGATCGTAGTCACAGAAATGTACAAACTACGACATGGATTCCGGCGCTGGTTAGCTATATGTATATGAGGCTTTAATGTTTAGGGACATGACGAGAAGATGGGACAATACCGCATTCACAGCGTTGTCCAGGGCGGAGCTTATTGGTCCACCAAATGACATTGAGGCAACGCTGGGACGACCGGAAGTTTTAGATTGGTCCAGCACATATTCTATTGCCGAGATTCTGGATGAATGTCAGTTAGTCAAGACAGGTACAACACGGAATGTAATCTTTCTGACATGTCCGAAATTTCACCTTCACTATCCAATGAAAGAGACAATTCAGCTGATTTCAGAGGCGCACAGCAGACAAAGCTTACGCGCAGTGGTTATGTGTCTTTATGGCAATGATATTCGCAAGCTTTGCAACACCAAATTGCGTTCCAGCTGCGGTGCCACTACAAGGATTAAATTTTCTAGTTTGAACCAAAGAATGAATGAACGCACGCGCAGTGAGTTCCGTGACCATTATCATCTTCTTGATTTAATCCACCGAATATGGCACCCCATCGGGCACGACCACCAAAGTCAACCTAGAGTGAACCGTCTGTGTTGCACGTAATCAATTATAAACGTAGCGTGGCACTTACATGATCAACGTTGACGCCTTGAATATGTAAAACTGAGATGGCTTGTATAAGCTAATGGACTGGAAATAAGCGCACCCGTGTCTATATCGATTTTTTTTTAGCTTGCACAAGGCAATAGTGAAATCGACGCCTAACATACCAATAACATATATATCAGTCCCATTCCCAGCATTGTCATCATACTGGTATTGAAAATTCAGTGCGCTGTATACAACATTATCAGCCGTGGATTCTTCTTGACATAAATGAAATTTACGCGGGGTTTTGGTTAGCCAACTTGTTAATGGTGCTTAAACGAGCAAGACCCCACGGGGCATTATTCCTACATAACAATCAATGTCAGATTTCAACGGAAAAGGCGAGGAAAGGTGCAGCGAACTGAATAGAAAATGCGTGCATAATGCCATCCTCGGTTATGGATTCCACATTAGGGTGTACACGTAAGGCGTTGAGCTCAGTGTCGGCGAGCTTGCCTGTGAGCCGTATTCCTTAGTTACCGAATAATTGGGTGCTCATAAGAAATCTTACTGGTAAAACCATTGATGATTGTATACTGATGTGTGGCGGTGATATTGGCAGCATTGAGAAACGATGCGGGAGCTACCCCTGGCTTGAGAGTAACAATGTGCTTTCCGGTGATCTTGCCATGGTACTTTTCGACAGCGATTGATGTAGAGGGGATGCCAAGAACGGGCTGAGCAAGAGTGAGAGCGAGAACAAGACCGCTGGAGAAGTACATCACTAGAGTCGATGGCTGAAGTGAAAATGTCCAAACGACTGTGATTTATACGTTTTTACCCTTATCTATAACGTGAGCTGTTGTATCTTTTCAGGTTCGGTTGTGTAACGTTTACCTGATGAATTAGAAATGGCATAAACACTTGATGACCTTTTCAAAAGGTTAGCCAAAGCATGTCAAATGAACAGGATGAGGCCTTACCTTTGTAGGTCTAGGCTTCATATGAGAGGCGCTTCGACAAATGTGATAACATAATGAACGTAAACATTCAACCAATTCCTCGCTTGGATAAGATTTGAAGTATGACAAGTAAGAAAAACATCTACAACAGAGTTGAGTCACGGTGCCATAGAAGTATCTCTTTGACCTGTCTTGACCTTAAAGATGTAGGACTTGGGTCGCTTGCTAAAAACGTGAAAGCAAAAGGAAGGAGCTCTGTCATTTGAGAACAATAAGAAGACAGAGCTTCGAACGAGGTTGTACATGCCGATATCCTGCCCGCCCACAAGGAATGTGCTCCGAGGATCGTCTTGGTCAAGTTCAAAGATACGAGATTACTCTAACTTGCTCCGGCGCCGACAGCAGCAAACACATGACCTAATATAACGGTTAGCAAGAGCGAACAGCCTATTTTGTGATGGCTCAGAAGATGTAAAACGGCACGATACTTCTCACGTCTAGTGCTTCTTACTTGGAGAGACGGGCATATGGTAAGCTACCTGACACGTAGATGAGTAGCCCGTCATGACGAATAAATACAGTTCCAATGACTTTACTCTATATGTTTGCCTAGTCCTGGATTGGTAAAGGAGATAGCGTCAAGAGATCACGAGCCAACACGTAGCGCATTGTCATCCGACTTGCTGACATTCTGAACCACGATCAGAGAGAATGCCCGAGCTTCTCATGAAATAATTCGATTCTCGAAGCAAAGGAACTATTTGCCTGATTTTCCGGCAGGGAATCCGTTCTGTCGCACAATACAAGCTGTGGTCTCGATAATACTCACATGTAATGAGTGCCAATTTGATATCCAAAAAGGATCTCAAGAAACGGCACATTGTTGTAGCAGAGGATTAGAACTGAAATAGACTGTACGGCACTGAGCTTGGGCAATGGAAGATATCAAACAGGTGGCTTACTACGATTTTGGGGGTCCAGGCTAAGTAATTGGGAATATAAATCTTTAAGAGGCATAGTGAAGGAAGCTTTAGAGGCGAACACTGAGTTAGAGCTCCGTAGCCGCCCGTCCACTTACGTTCATGGAGAGCGTGCGCATGGCTTCGGCATGTAGGTGGAGAGGAGGCGTGGGCCGGTTTCGTCTAATAAACGGGCTTCTGAGTCCAGTATGTTCTGAATACTGGATAGCTAGTGCAAAATGTGACACCCGAGGTGCCGTAGGAGCTACGGGGTAGTGCTCAAGGGGATCTCAGGCCCAAGTTTTGGATCGATTTCCCAAAGCGAAGGAATATCTGAGAGTTCGAAGTCAACCGTGAGTTTCGCTTTGATCGCTTTGACGCCATCCAGGAGAAGGAACAACAGTAGGTAGAGTTGTGAGTAGGCAATGGCAAAAAGTTCTCGTGAGGAGGCGGATGCAGTGTTGAGGGAAGAGATAGGAAACGGCTTTATAGATTGTTTGAGCTTAATTTCCAAAATACTCACAAGCCCTGTAGTAGTCATGCTCAGAGTCATTTACTTGGTACATGATAGTGTCGACGAGCACAAGGAAGCCAACAAGCTGTTGATTGGTGCCATCATGTCATGACTGAACGCGATGTATGACTCAATGACACGCACGACTGAACTCATTGTAAGTGACTTCGGTCATCTTGTAGATAGGGAACTCGGTGGTCTCTTGAATCGTCGTAGAACCATCAAGTGAATGAAATACTAAAGGGGCAGTAGGTACGAACCAAATGTTGGCTGAGAAGAAAAACCCCTATGACCCCTTATAATTCCTATGCCAAACCCTTGGGATTTGGCGTAGGGTGCCCGACAAAGGAGCCAATGATAGAAGTGCGGGTCGTATTAATTCTTCCGCGTGCATGACTCTAGCAGCTGCAAGACTCCAAAGCTTTAAAAAACGTTTCTGAACTAGAAGCGGGGCTGTAGCATGACTAAGATAGTTTGAAAGGGGTTGAAGAAAAAGAGCCTGCCGTTCGGATCGTAACGTCATGTTGACCCTTGATGCGGCAGCAAATCCAATGCGTCATTGAAACGTCATCGCTCCTAGTGAGCGTGAAGTCATCGATCTGTGACGTCAATTATTAGGATTTAATGTGTCGGAGTGTCCCCCAGAGCTAGCTAATGAGCTCGAGATGTTTTCTGTGAGCTACTTCACAGATATAACTTACGCTTAGGGAGCACGATGTAAAACAACACTTCACATATATTCGAAATGGGAGCTTCAAACAATACAAATGCTAGTCCATCATTTCAATTCTCAGAACAATTTGGTTGCTCTCGAGACCCACTTCTCCGATCGTGGTTTTCATTCATCGGTGCAGCAATTCCAGCAGAGGCGCCTTTTCACTGCATGCGAGCCGGACGGGCACTTAGGCTTGCCATTGGGGACCGGATAGCACTTATTATTACAAGCTCTCTCAACAGAGCTAGCAGAGCCGAGAGATTGGTCGTCGCCGGTGGCAGCTTGGACGGCGCATGCCCCAATGAAGGCGGATACGATGAGGGTGAGATTGAACTTCATCTATGAATGAAGAGAGGTAAGTGATTATTGTTGCGGAAAGTGAGGGTTAATGCGCACGGTTATAAGGATATCTGCGTGCGTTGTACGGGTGGTTCTACACAAGTTTTACAAGTCAGATAAACTAATCGCTTGAGGTCTAAAATATCCTCGAGTTAGCGGGGAAGTGAAATGGGAGTGAGTTTGAACGTACTGGTTCTGGTCGAGAGGAGACTGGATGGTGTGAGTGTTAGATGGGAGACTTATATACCTTGCGTCGGCACAGGACGAGAATGGTTAACACCGTTCACCAAGGAGCGTTATATGACTATTGTCGAACATCTCGAATTTACGACCCGGAGTTGCCTGTGTAAGCATATTACAAGCGAAGGTTTTGGTTAGGACAAAGATGATAAGCATAACAAGTGTCAGACTTCGTATGGTTTACAGTATTGAATTGCAGAAGATTTCTCCTTAAGCAGAAATCGGAGTAGAAGGGAAGAAGAACACCTGTTTGAGTGTCACTTGTTGGTCATCTGTTCAACAAAAATGATATACAAGACTCACAAAGACGATCACTCCCTAGAAGCTTAGAACAGCCACGCACTAGTTAAGCTATGCAGAAATCGGAGTCGAAGGGCAAAAGAACTTGAGTATACCTTTTGCCCGTATCTATAACGTGACCTTTTTTTCGCCAGTTCGGTTGTACGCCCGATGAATTTGCAACAGTATACACACCTAGATGACCCTCTAAAAAGGTTAGTCGAAGCGTGTGTGCTAACTTGAAGTGAACGGCATAAGGTCTTTCCTTTGTAGGTCTAGGCTTCATCAGCGCTCCATGAGAGGCGCTTCGGCAGGACAACAGTATCCAGGATGTAAACATTCAACCAATTCTATGGTACCATAGAAGTATCTGTTCTGGCCCCTTCTGACCTTAAAGATGTAGCGCTTCGGTTGCTTGGTGCAAAAATAAAAACAAAAGAGCTCTGTCATTCGTATTCACGAGAACGAAGCTGTATATGCAGATATCATGCCCGGCCACAAAAAAGTGCTAGGATCATCTTGGTCAAGATTAAAAATATAAAAATACCCACCTCTAAGCCATCCCCCAAGTCGACAGAAAAACACGGGCCACAGCCTTTTTTGAGATAGCTCGATAGATGTAAAACGGCATGGAACGCAGAAGTCCTGAACCGTGGAAGTTTATGGACAAGGGGAACTACGTATACAGACCCAGGTTTATTGCAACGGAACGCTTCTCACGTCTAGTGCTTGCTACTTGGAGAAACGGTGGTAGGGGGAGCTAGCTGAGAGCCACACATAGATTAGTAGCCCGTCATAACGAATGAATATACTTTCAAAGGCTTTACTCTATATGTTCGCCTAGTCCTCAGATAACTACGTTGTAAGCCACGATCAGAGAGAATTTCCGAGCTTCTCACAAAATACATTACCTTCTCCATCCCGATCCTTGAAGCAAAAGTACCATTTGCGCAATTTTCCCGTAGGAAGCACCGACTTGATATAACAGCCTATTGATCTCGCGAAACAACAAATTGCCCTGTAAAATGACTAGGACTGTAATAGACGGAACAGCGTTCATCTCGGACAATGAAGAATATCAAACAGATGGCTTACTGTAATTCCAGCAGTCCAGCCCAGATAATTGGGCACTTAAATCTTTACGAAAGAACACTGAGTTAGAGGTCTGTGGCCACATGTACCCCACCTCCATGAGGCTGACTGGCTGGTTGACTGCTTCCAGCCTCGTTTTGGTATTAGTGTTCGCGCATTGAGCAGTCTTCGAATTTGGCCATTGAGCGGGGTAGGGTCGCAGTACTAGTACATACTACAATTCTACTGCAGATAGTCTGGGCATCTGAAGAGTATGGTGAGTTGATGTGGTAGCGTTCAATATTGGCTTAGAAATTACGACAAGCACATGGAATCGTTTGAGCCCCGTAAGAAGTGAGCTAGAAGTGCGTGGAAATTGAGGTAAGGAGTGAGATGAAAAAAGAAAAGAAAGACTTACTTTAATTGCCAGTGTCGACCTCGTGGTCAAAGACAAGGAGCCTTGCACCGCCACACAAACAACAGTCCCTCAAACTTCAAGCTTCAAGGAGCTTACTTGGGTCTAGTGAGTAAAGCCTGCATCTTGTATAATTTTGAACTCGTCTTCAAAGGCATTCAAATCGAAGGCTCTAATTCTCCTCAGCCTCACAACACTTGTAAATGTAAACCGCCAGATCTAAAAGTACTTGCATTCATACTTATTCTTTTATGGACCATAATTGTAATCTCAATCTCAATCTCAACAGAAAGTGATTACGAGATTTATCTGGACATAGAACATAGTATCAATATTCAAGATTGAAACTCAGACATAAGGGTATCTCACTCACATTGTCCACTTGACAAACCTGGATAAGTGGGTCTTCTGGGCTGTGAAGTGCGACTGGACACTTGACATCGGTGCCTAGAAATCAAATCATAGGTGCTTTAGAAAGAAAAATGAAGTTATATAAGGCAATGGCTCACAGTCACCACCGCGTCCATCACAACCATTAGAATAACTTCAATCGGGAGGGTACCGTCCCGATCAGATGTAAAATCTCAACACGCCTGAAAGTACTTCACGTACGCAAACTCAGTAGACACAGAGAAGGAGTGGCTGTAAGGGACTCTCCGTTAGAACGTCCTATACGATCGCCCTACGCTGAAGAATATATACGGTGGTGTCAGAAATATCGACACTTGATCCACCACCAGGACTGATGGGGTTTCCAGGGTAATCTCGACAGTCGTACAGTTCTCTCTGTTAAAGCCACATGCGCCTGGATTAGAATTGGACGTTCAAAAGTACAACTTGCTAGTGATATAGTTGCGTGTCTCTCGCCTGTCTGGAGATACCTAAAAAAAATCTATCAGGAAAAATAAAAGGACAATTGAATTTATATCCGAACTTACGCAATGGATCCAATGAGGACCATTTATTGCGACATCAGCCCCGGTGGAGAGGAAATTCCCGGCTTCAACAAGAATGAGCTATTGGGTAGTTCAGCTACGCGCGGTTACTAGCTGTGGAAGTTGTAAGATGTCACTCACAGTGCCAAACCCGCACCTATTTACAAAATGGATGACATACTGTTCACCCTTGACGGCAAGAGCCACGGCCGCTAGAACTTGAAGCGCGAGGAGATCAGGCTTGAGATACATCCCAGTGAGATCTTGTGTAGGAATTGTGAGTACTGTTTCTAGACCCTGTATATATACATTAGGAGTTGGGAGGTCGCTCCGACTAGCAGGATAATATGAGAATCTGATTTAGACATATGCTGGCAGATGAGCCCACAAGAAACGCCGAAGAAGTCAACATGATGCATATGCCTTTGCTGAAGCGCCGAAGAATCAGCTCAGATCAAAGTACAGTCAAGTTGCGCACAGTGTTAGAAGTTCCGTATGCGAGTCCTCAGAGGTTGTGCCCCATTACGCAGTAGTTCAAGACAGAAGTCAAGACGAAACCGTAATCTACTGGACGAGACAAGGACAAGATCTTAGGAAACACATTTAATCTTGCTTACGTCAGGTTTCTTTCTTTTGTCTTCTGCCACGTCAATTGTCGACAACAGTCCAAGTACCAAGCTCGTTGAGACTGTCAGACTAGCTATAGGCTGTAACTCGGTGGACTTGCGAGCTCATATATGTCGAAAAGTCTTAAACTTACCTTTGTATTTTTTTTCAGCCTTTTCTGATACCGACTATTTTGAAAGGACAAGGCTCAGTACCCATACTTCCCGCAGCATGGAGAGGATCGAGGTGCTGATTGACATGTCATTCGCGTAGCAGTGTTAGTGTTGTTCGCGACACTGAGGGCCGCGCAGACACATTCGCTGTGGATCTATGTTAGGGCTTAGTGGGCCTTCTTTTCTTTTTCTTGCCTACGCACCTCTTGACTTTGCTTCTTGTCTTAAGTATTCCCTCATGCGCTGCCACGAATGGATGTTCAACGTTCAACCTTGTATCTACGCCTGTCGTTCCAGCGCCTCAAGTGACTAATACCTGGGCACTGCATGTAACGAGTGGTTCCTCTTTCTCTGCCACCGATCTTCATACTCTTATCGTACATACCCCTCCTCCTATCCCCCTTCCCCTGTTAACCTTGTCCCCCTCAGCATCGCACCCACAAAGTCCACTTGTCTTACCCCTTTATTTGCGCTTACCCGTCCTATGCATCTTTATTGCCTCCCTATCGCTGATGCTCTCATTGACGATTAATCGTCAATGATGTGTAGCGTTGTTAGGATGATGAGCGATTCAGTTACCTTGGCACGTATTACAGATTTGAGGATGTCGACTTTGCGATAGGACAAGGGCAGAATTAGTTAGGGGGATGAGGCGGGAGGAAGCAGAGAGGACACAGAAAGCTTATGGGGGTGCGCGCTCCGAGCTACTATCGTGATTACGAGCTTTCACCTTGAACTCGTGTATCTCAATAATCCATCTTTTCTCTGTGCTGTTGCGTAGTAAACGTTTGCTATCTGCCATTGCTTATTGACATTCTCACAGATCACCGTCAACGATCATGTGCGACCATTTCTTCGTTACAGCTCTTTTTCAGCAGTGAGATTTGCCACAGCATATCCCCGTTGATTCGGATGCTACATTCTCAAGGATTGCGGTGGTTTCGCTTTCTAAACCAGAGCTGGAATTCTTCCCTGTTTCTGTGGGAATATCCTAGGGATGGTTTAGGAGAGGTCAACGTTTTTCGCTACTAATCTCCGTTCTAAATCCCTGTGTTCACCATTCCTACTGCAGCTCATCCCATAAGGCCTCGGCCTGTCACTTGTGGCCTGCTTCGGCAATGCTGTGTTGCCTTTTCTTTTGGAGTGGGCTAGTGTGTAAGTTACTCGTGCCCGACCCGAAGCTATTTTCATTTCTTTAGTTTCACCTTTTGGTGACACGCATACGGCTACTATGGCCTGATTCTCGGACAGTAGTGGGTCAGGAGGTTTGTGTCGGTTGGTTTAATCTATATGTTTACTTTATTTGAACGCATAGACGACCCCGAACCGCGATGTTGCATTAATACGACCCAGGCTGTGACCAGCTTCGCCCGTGCATGTATGCTTTACCGCACACTTTTCAAACAGCCTTGATAATTCAATCCCATCTTCAAGTGCAGGATTCGATGACCTTAGCCTGAACCGATCTTCTCGGACTAGGATTATATATGGTCTTCCACCAGAATTCTACGAAGAAACACATTGGAGCCCGTGATGGGATGTCGTACACATTATTTGTGGCGGCCCTACTGGCTTCATTCCCGTTGTATTTCTCGATTACGATACTCACTTTTTTCGAACTAGTGGCTAAGGTTACACCCGTGCGCTCGCAGAGCTCCACGCGCAGGTGACCCGGTCCGAAATTTTCATTCAGACATCTACACAGCAGTGAAAAATAAATGGGTGGGTATTGAAAAGTACATCCGTTCCCGAACCTCGAGGATCTCCCAATTATGCTTAGAGTACATTCAACGGCACTCTTGGACGGATTAACCTTGTTTGTGGCTTCCCTCTATTCCTTTCATATTCTTATGCTCAAGTTTCTCTTAGTATCCCTTCAACGCGTAGAATTATTCATGGTGACTAGACATACCCCCTGAACCGAAAACGATATCAAACTTGTAGAGTCAGATATGTCCCCGGAAACTCGGAGGGTGGGTATTGTGAACTGGCGCATGCAGATTACTTACATGAGTCCTTGTATAGAGGTACGTTATGGACCATTGAAATCGGAATATCTATGTGTCATCCGCAGCGTGAAGTTAATTTCAAAGCTTTATCATCCCTTTGCTCAACGACAACCAGTAATGGTCGAAGTTCCAACATCCCAAACGTACAGAGATGGGTGGTATAATCCGTGCATCTCCAATACTGCCACTCGAGGTCATCCAGGACATGGTCACACAATGCCTCAACGATCGAAAAAGCCTTTCCTCTTGCAGTCTCGCTTCGTCATCCCTCCGTCCATTCTGTCAGAGAAAGCTCTTCTTTTCCGTTTTCCTTAGCTTCAAAGATACTCGTCACGAGACTTTGAATGATATAATCGTCAATAACCCCCGGATTGCATCGTACGTCAAGACTCTACACCTGTCCTTACATTTTCGTGCGTTGGAGAGTCGTTTCATTCCTCTGCGTTGGAAGACAATTTTTATTCCTAGAGCATGTCAGTAATCCGATATATGGTTCATCCACCACGCCGTCTGCCCTTGACGTATTCTCACAAGTCCAGAGGTTATCTGTAATGGCTGCCGCTAACATTCGAATTCCGAAAGAATTCATCGATAATGTCGAAAGGATCTTACTTCTGCCTTCAATGGTGGATGTGATATTTTCTGGCTCTAACAATTTCTTTCCTCATCATTTTCTGCGATCTTGTGCAGGTGTTCAACGGATCTGCATAGGTGGCTTGCTTTCTTTCACTGAAGATTCCGATCGCTTGCCTCCATTACAGTCACACATCCAGGAACTGTCGATTTTACACCGCTTTTGCCCACAAGTGGTTCGAACATTTGAATTTGCGAATTTGCGCTCCCTTTCCATCACCATGTCTTCTCTTCATTCGACTCCACTTCAGGTACAGCCTTTACTGGACATGACTTCATCAACACTGGTTCAATTATATATAAGTCTTTCGTGTAAGAAATCTTTGCTTCCGTTATTCAACGTGTCTCATTGATATTGTAGTACGCCGACCAATTGCCTATAAATTCTTCTTCTCATTGGAAAAACTCTCAGGATTGGCAGAAATATCCTTCAGTGTACGAGGCGTTGGAAGTTCCCACTGTACTTCCTTTGACTCTATATGTGATACTCTGCGATCGTCTCCAGCGCAAAGCGTGCTCTCACGTGTCAATATCCACTTCGTACTTTCCTCGTTCAGCCATGTCAGTGCGGCTGAATGGAAACGCCTTGATGAGACGCTCTCGCAGATGTCCCACGTACAGAAGCTCTACCTGTCAGCGGAACAGAGGAGCGACCCCGCTGATGCAAGTAAACATCTTCTTTCATTGGTGTCTCTCCAGAGACTTTCCTTTGTCGAATGATCACTATTGAGAGATACAATTGCGCTGGTATGATTTCTTCCGTTCTGCGATCCGATTCTGACCGGTTTATTACAGATACATATTACGGCTTATTGCTCATCATATGATGTCGTCTATACTTACAAATTTTGTGTTCATGATTATAGCCTGAGGAAAGCAAGAGGCAACTCACTCGCATCAACATCTACTGTCTCCCTTCTAAGCCCATTTGGGTCATAACAAGAGAAATTTCCTTACTTCCGCATTACTACTACCACCTTGCGAGCCCATGCTCGCCGTCCTCGTCAAATATTGTCTGGTCTTCGGAGTACATGATAGCTTGAGTTATATGGCAGCCTTCCGAACGGTACAAACTTATAATCCTGAAATTCTAACTGCCTACAAATCACAGAACTGCCATCTCAGTTGTCAGAAATCTCCAATTTTAACGCATTATCGTGACCATATGTATATAACTCAATCTATCCGCATCCGTCATCATCTGACCATGCGTCAGCCGTGGCGATTGCGAACACATCAAGGGATCTATCAAATTCCTGTATATATGTATCACACATCAACATCGATATCAGAGCACTTTCGACATATTGGCTGGCCCTCTTGTCCCCGCGACGTCACAACGACGTTCGCATCGATTTGGAAGCTCTCGCTTCCCGTCCTTATCCCTAGTCTTCTCACGGGCAGGGGTCGGACTCGTCGACCCATTCATACGCTCAGACGTCGAATACGAGAGCGCTGGGATCGCTTGATCTATTGCACTATCACCCGACTCAAATCACTGGAGTGAATCATCGTCGAATTTTCGAATCTAGATAGGCATGAGCCACCCCTACAACAGCTCCGCGAGTTACATCTACGCCAACGAAGTGTGTAATCTCATTCCAGTTTTGGTCCCTTTGGCTACACTCGCTTATTCAAGCATTTCCATTTACTAAAGCAATGGCCGTACACTCCTACCTCAATGAAGCGAAGCTTCGGGCCTTACGGACACATGAAGAGCCTCGTCCCGGTGCGTTTCAAACATTTGGCAAATTGATATTGTTTCGATTTGTACCAGATGAGCTCAATGCTGTCACTTGCGCCCGCCTGGCCGCCCAATTTTGACGACGGCAGCGACCGGCGCTCTGTGGCTTCTGCCCCTGCTCCCGTGCGGAGATGGGGAAACGAATATGAATTAACAAGTCAAAGACACACAAGTGGACACTTTTGGGGGTCGGTCGGGTGGGGTAGGAGGTTCAACGTTTGTACTTTTCCTTTTGATTCCTCTCCCGACAAAGGAAGGCTAAGCTCTGGCGCTTTCTCAGAAAGCACTGAGGAAGGTCAAAAAGGGATTCAAGGAAATGCTTGGATTTGGCGCGCTTGTCTCGTGAATGCATCTGGGACCTCAGCAGTTGTGTTACGCTGTATTCTTTGTGAATGAGTGGACTTATCCGCAATTTTTGTTTTCTCTCGTGGTAACAATTGCTTGTTTTGGGTACTTTCAGTATAGGAGTACATTGACATGTTCAGTGCTCGTGCTCTAGATAGATGCGCAAGGAGTTATCGTACATTGCAAGGTTCCCGGGAGGCTGGGAAGTCATGAATTGGCATCGAAAGCAGAGTTCCAGACGACTCACGAGACAAGACCAAATATTCTACTGCAATTGGGATGTCCAGACCGTTTTCATCAATGCTGTGCGCAATATCGAAAGATTTTAGCACATCTGCCGTCATAAGGAAGAGAGCGTTCTCCGCAAGCATTCACCCTGGACATATTCTATACCGCATCAAGTAGTGCGAGTCGATGAGATCAACGAGGACATTGACCTGCTTCCAAATCCAAAACAAGCACGAATGAACAGCCGCTTGGACCTCACTGGCTTGGACCTCCTGACTCGAACCCGATATTCCAACGGGTCGATCTCAGTGTTATCTCCAAGGAATCATTCAGGCCAAAACTGATCAGGCGAATATTGCCCGTTGGGTGCGCGTGCAACCGCCCTAGAAGAAAATGAGCAATGGTTGTTGAAAGGTAAGGAAATAATAGAC
>JABAJS010000304.1:0-13942 GCA_018221635.1 Tephrocybe sp. 10521TJB
TGCTGTAGAGGATTATGAGCGATGTCTAAATATGTAATAAAATTCTGGATATTACCATCTTCTATCGCTTTATCAAGTCTTCTTTTATTTCGTTTATCGTTGGGTGTCATCACGCTCTCATGTTTGTCATACTTTATTCCGAGAGAAACAGCGCCTAGACAAGTTTCAAACTCATTTGAAATCGTTATATATACATATATATATTCACGTACCTCTGACGACGGTGAGAAAGAAAACAAAGCGCAAGAGGGATAAGTACATGAGTGGACTGCAACTGCCAGTTGAAGCTTATGCACGAGGGTGGTTCGCAAGGAATTTTGGATGGTCGAGTTGCTCGTTTTATAGTCCGTAGCTTAATTCATCTGCAGGGGATAGATATCAATCTGGATCACGAAGCAGAAGTGACATTCCATATTTTTCAGAGGTCCTGACCTTGTTCCTACTTCTTGCAAAGCCCGTGCTAAACATCAACCCTTACTAACAACTTAGGCTCGGTGCCATTTGAGGGCCGACCTTGTTCCTACTTCTTGCAAAGCCGTGCTAAACATCCACCCTTACTAACAGCTTAGGCTCGGTACCATTGGAGGACCGGCAGCATAAATAAGGCACAAGCCTGGCATCGAGCCCCCCATTAGTTTCTTATTGTATAAGGGGAATTTTGACTTCGAAAGTCTTTCCCCAGGCGGCAGGGCCCTCCAACTTTGTTTCAAACAATCCATCCGTCATGCCGCAGAGCAAACGAGGTACCAACAGAGCATCGCCTAGCTGTTCCCAGACGTTGTGTATGCCTTCAAGACTCGAGCCTCGAGAATTACAAGTGGTCGTAAGCTGAGCAGTCAAAGATGTTTATGTGAAATGGAAAAAGTGCAAGATTGACGTGGCTGATGGAAAGGCATCTATCAAATGTCCGACTTCACGGCTGAGAGTAATTATGTGCCATGGACTCTGTCGTCTCGAAGCGTGATCCAGAACATTCGAGGGGTAAAACATTTGTGCCCCGACGAGTACATCGACGAAAAGGGGTCGTTTCTCGTTTTCGTTTCATGGCTCGTTCTTCCTCTCTTGTTCGAATACGTTTTGGTGGAGATTGACGAGGCATGAACTTCGTCCTTTTTTGCAACGCTATGCTATGCCAAGGTCAGGAAGCACAGATCTCTTGTCGTTATATACTTCGCCAATGGGATACATGTAAAATAATGTCACTGTTGAATACCAATGCATGCTGCCATCGTTCAGCACGGAATTGAAGGCAAGAATGATCTATTTAGTGTACGTCGTAAATGATGGAATGATATGCGTGCCGGAATGATATGCGTGCCTCGTACCTTGCCCCTTTCAATTGAAAACTAGGAAAGCATCGGTATGCTTTTCGACACTTGAAATCCGTCCAACTGACAAAGGTCGTTACGTCCCCCTCGTAACAGAACAACCGTCTGGAAGTTTGAACCGTGAGGAAGGTGGCGGCACTATGAGATGTGAGATGGAGAGAGAGTAGTCCAGCATGACGAGCTTGGCTGTACATCTAATCAGTCTTTGAAAGAATTATCTGGCGATGACTGACAACTCTCTAAGGGTGCGTCGGCCGGGGGAAAAAAATGGACCTGCGCCCCATATCCTCTAGTCAAAGTCCGAAACGCCTATATCACAGTTCATCATCAGTATAGTGCATAGAACAGGAAAGTAGCATAATACGCACGAGTTCGCTCTGATCCACCATCGGTGCCACAATATACTTCGGGCAGCACCTTTCTATAAAATTCGTACCTGACTTTCTTTCTATCAATCGCGCTCAACTTCGTTGAATTTGAAGACGACACCTGCATTGATTGTGAAGGTGCCCACGGAACGGCCACGCCTGCCATCCTTGAACGTAGACACATGAATTATAATTATTACGAAGTTAATGACAATAAATGCAATATACAACATAAAGTGCCCAATACGTATCCTCTAACTTACGCCCTAATACGATCCGGAGCCTGAATAAAAATATCATCAACATCCCTCCACTTCGTCTTCCCCTTCCCTCCCTCCTTAAACACCCTCTCCCTCTCTACCCAATACTCCAACGCCCCATCCCCAACACGCGAAGGCGACCATACCCTCTCCCCCGTATCCCCATCCGTCTCAGCCGCGAACCACCTCGGGCGGTGTGGCTTCATCCTTCCCTCCTCCCTCGCCTTCCTAATCGCACGCTGCTTTTGCTCTTGCTCGCTCTTCAAGTCGTTCGCAAGTTCCCAGTGCCCCATCTCGAACGCCCGCTGGTCAGGACGCAACCGGCAGTCAGTGGGGCAAACGAACGGGAGCAAGCTCTCCTTGGGGCAGTCGTTGAGCGTGATAGCGAAGGGCGTAAGGTTGAACGGCGAGCCCACGCGTTTCTCGGAGTTCCGCCAGAGGAGAAAGGGTGCGGTGGAAGAGACGGCGGTGGTCGACGTAGTAGTGGTCGTCGTGTGCAACGACAAGGGTGTATCGGATTCCGGATCCAGATCCAGATCGGGGTTGAGCGTAAGGGCACTGTGCCCTGCGGGACAGGCAATGAGCTGGGAGTTCCAACGTCCAGCGATTCGATAAGTCAACCGCCCGGAAGCATCCACGACCTCCCCTGCGATCTCAAACGCATCCTTGCCCCTCCACCCACGCGGCTTGAACGTAAGCACGCACTGGTCTCCCGTACGATGGTTCGTCACCTACCATCCCCATTCATCAATACTAGAAATAAATAAAAAAGTAAAAAAGCCAACGTACAATCATATCGCCATAATGATCAATTGTCGGCGATCCTAGAATGAACCCAGACACGTTCGTTGTGACCTTCTTCCAACTATAGTGTTCCACTACCTTGTTCGCCCCATACTTCGACGGTGCCTTCGGGTACCCCTTTCCACATTGCTCAGCGGGAAGAATGAGCTCCGCATGTGCGATGCCCGTGGGGCGAATTTCGAATGACTTGCCCATGAACTTATTCTGCGCGTCGACCTGCCAATATACGAGATCAATGATTGTCTCAGCATGGAAGAATGAAAAGGAGACCCACCTCGCCGAAGTAGTGCCACGCCGGCGCTTCAGCCCAACATGCCGAGATAGGCGGGTGGTGGCTAACCTGTTCCGAGTAATACCTAAACTCCTTATCGAACCTCACATACTCAAACGTCTCGCTCTATAGTCAATTCATCAGCCTCGCCACCATGTATAAAAGCAAGAGAACTTACGAGCATAGGGTTAAACGGCTTTGCGATCCGCCCAATCGTTGACGAATAATTCGACATCGCAAAAGCCGCGACAAACGCCAACCGCCTCAGCGCATCCCTCTCCTTCACCGCCGCGTCCACTATATCATCGCACATCAGCAAGTCCCTCGGTCCTAGTAATGGAAGTAATGGATGAACTTACGACACTCGGAAAACTCCATATCCTCCGCCATCCTCTGCAGCATACTTGTCGGCTCATTAAAGAATACCGGGAAACTAATCTTCGTCAGGTCCTTCCCAATACTATGCTTCAATACGCTCCACAGGCTCGTGCTAGGCCTCTCCTCGTCGAGGTCCAGGCTGCCCCTGAGCTTGACGTACGCTACGTAGGGATCACCCGCCATGGCGAGTGGCGTGCCGCGGAACAGTGTTAACACGGAAGAGGTGGATAGCGTGAATGGGGAGGGTATGCTTGCCAAAGAAGGAGAGAGGACGGAGGGCACGATGAGGCCAGGAAGTGTCCCTGATTCAATAGCGTCGAAGAACTCGTCTTCGTCGTCCGTGTCACCCTCGTCGTCGTCGAAGGGCGAGGTCGGTGTGGGCGAAATAGGGCTGCGGGCAGGTATCGTCTGGACCGGAGCTGAGATCGACGATGCGGCAGTGGAAGGTGTCGTCGTTGTCGTTGTTGACTTTGACGACGACGGCGTGTTGATGGTACTAGTAGCAGTCGATACGGAAGGGACCGACAGCGCTTCCGCCTCACCATGGACCTGAGCACGGCCCGCAGCCAACCCCGACGCCGGCGCAGCACCTGCGTTAACAGGCTCAAACAAATTTACCAAAGCTTTCCCTCCCTGCGTATGCCCCTCCTCACTCTCCTCCCGGACACCACCCTCGCTCGGAACCCCCAACACAGAAGGTCTTTGTCGAACTGTCCTCCTGACACTACTTCCACCTTCAGAGGAGTCAAAGAACCGGCTGCCCCGCCTCCGACTCCGACTCCTCAACTCCTTCTCTAGGCCCTCTCCCTCCCTAACAACAGTAGCCAGGCTCTCAGCCCACACCGCCTGCCGGCGCCGTGCACGCACGGCTTGCTGGCGCCAGTAGGTGTCTCGCGCTTGGGACATGGCGAGGTGGGAGGTGACGAGGGAGTGGGCTGTTTGGAGGGCTGTGGTGAGGGCGGCGTGGGCTTGGGAATGTGAGGAGGGCGTAGGGCTGGAAGAGGCGAAGGACGCAGTAGGCGAGCTCCGTGCTGGTGTGTTCGGATGGGCGAAAGATGAGGGTGTCGAGGTCCCACTTATACCAGCGCCGGGTGTCAACGACGCAACCAACTGTGCCGTTAACTCGATCTGCGCGAGTAGCGCGTTCCCCTGGAGCTCATATACTCCCTCGTGGGGAGGATGCCCCGCCTCCCCTTCGCCACCGCTTCCGCTGCCAGTCATACTGCCCTCATCTCCGTCCGCATCCTCATGGTCGTCAAGATCGTCTTCATCGTCGCCCTCATGTTCCCTTCCATCTGGAGGCGGGCGCGCACTATGAAGCCCCATCTCCGGGCATACGTCCCCGCCCACAGTCGTACCGGTCGGCGTCCCAGCACCAACCCAAGCATCCCCTTTGGTACTCCCACCAGCACCATGATGATACCCCCTCCTCAACAACGTCCCAGCCTTACTCCTAACACTCCTAGCGAAACTCTCCCCGCTCTCGGCGCTGTTCCTTCTTTCTCCTCCTGACCCATGTTCGGCGCCGGCACCTTCAACATCCTCCCGCCTTGCCCAAACAGCCGACCTTCTCAACGCCGCCGCCCATCTCGCTGCCTCGACGGGGTGGTTCGCCTTCATGTACCATTTCTGCCCTCCATGCGCGTGGACTTCGATCCGCAGCCTGTCGGAAGTCGTGCTGGTGCTCGGGGAGGGGCTCATACTAGGGGCGGCGTTGTTCCTGTTCGCGCTAGGTTGGAGGCGTGAGGAGGTGGACGAAGAGGTAGGGAGAGGAAGCTTGAGGGTTGCGGATTTGAGAGAGATGGAGCCCCGGGATGCGATAGTTTCGTCGTTTTGGTGCCGGTAATCTGTTGGAACGAAGGTTAGCCTTTTGAATAAGAAATTAAAATTTGAACAAAGATGAGGTGTGCAAAATCACGCGTAAGACGCGTCCAAGTCGGAACATCGAGAGTATGGATGACAGGGGAGGTGAAACGCAGGGGCAAAAAGAAAAAATCCTCACAAGAAAGAACACCACCCTTCAACACAAACCATCGCGTATTATAACCCTTCGCCACATTCGTATATTTATTCAAGTACCCCTTCATCGACGGGGGCTCTGCGTCTTTCACGTGCGTTTCTTCGTCGCCAAGTAAAGTCGTGTCATGGTTCGCGACTGCAATTGTTTATGTCAATAAAGGAAGGACGCAAGACTAGAAAGAACTCACATTGTCGAAGGAACACTCTCACGCGTTCGTCTTTGGATCCCTCCGCAGGTAAGCGTCCTCGTCGATCGCGGACGAAAACGTCCGCCCCTGCGCGCACAGCGAGCTCGATGAGGCGTAGGTCCCGCCTACGCGCGGCTTCGTGCAATAAGGAAGATCCTGAAGTGTCATCTAAGTAGGAGAGATCGATGTATCGCGTGCGTGGGGAGGCGAGAAGTGTTAGGAGGGCGGGGGGCGGGTTCGAAGAGGGGGAGGAGCTAGAGGTTGAACCAGACGGGGAGAGGATATAGGAGCGAAGTAGGGAGCGGTAGGATGCGTTTAGGAAGGCATGCGAGTCTGGTTAATGTTAGTTCGGTAACGGTAACGAAGCAAAAGGACCTACCAGCAATAACCTTGGCCACCTCCTTCCCCTTCGCAACATCCACCACTCCCCTTCCCTCTGCATCCCTCTTCGAATCATCCACTCCTTCCTGCTCAAGAAGCAGCTTCACCACGTCCACCCTCCCCAACGACGCCGCAAGATGGAGCGGCGTCGTCCCCGAGCCTGGCGGGTGCACCCCGTTCGGTGATATAGCGCGGTTAGCTAGGAGTAAAGTGATGGTGGGGATTGATGCACAGCGTATTGCTAGGTGGAGAGCGGCGGCGGCGGTGTCGATATCGCCTGCTGTAGATTGACTCTTCCGCTTGTCTTTGTTGATTTCGGTGAGGAAGGGGTGGATCAAGGCGGGGTCACCTACGTCACTTGTTGTAAGTTATCACCATTTCTTCGAAAAATAAACGGAAACTCACCATTCCGCAATGCCTGAAGCAATTTGACCTGATACATCGCATCCATCGCGTTCGGCGTCATCGGAGCACCTACCCCAGAAATCATCCATTAGCCTCAAGAACTACATTCAACAGGAGTTGAGAGCTCACTACCACCCGAAGACCCGCTCATTATTGATTCTGGCGGCATCCTGGTCGTAGGTACCCGTAGTCGTAGTGGTGGTCGCGGTGAAATGTTGACAACCGACACGACTCCGAGTGTCCCCAAATTCGATCTGTGATGACAAATAAAGCACGTGTTTGGAAGCAATGATGGCCGAATTTGCTCCGAGGGAGGAGTCCGAGAAGTCTTGAGTGGGGCGTGTATCTCCTAGATGACGGTGGACACTACGCATGTTACTCGGCGCTTGGAGTCAGTCAAAATGCTCGAGCAAGGTGCCTTTTTGACATTTGTGCCAATTTCTCATGAACTCGATTTTCTGGATTTCGTTGGCCCAAGTCGTGTTGCACGACGTGTTCATCTATTCACCTTTCTACCTCCATGTCCCCGAGAAGCACCACTTCCATCGACAACGCTGTCAAGCCAGTCCCAAAACGAACCAGAACTGCCATTCCAACGTCATTCAAGCACGGTTAGAGATTCTAGTCTACTCCACGTACGTCACCCTTTCTACCTCGTTTACCCCAGCCTTCTCACGATTGAACTTTAACTTAGGGCCCCGACATCATTTCTATTGCCAATACGTCGTCAAATATCCTAATCGTCCTCCGAATCGCAAGTCTACATCAGCCGTTCATGTGGGTTCTCATGAAACAAGTTAGCTTCCGACTACACCTTCCTGCTTCTTTGGGTCGTTTATGACATATCATCATTCGCAGTTCTATTAGCGTCTCCGATTTAAACAACAAGTACGTTATCTTCCTGCCTTGTGTATCCAGCTGAGATGCTTCAACAGTAAACTTTTACGGGTCACAGCCCAGTCTCTCGAATTGAATGAGAAATATATTTTGTTATCAATGGCTCACCAGTTGGCTCGTTATTTCTCCCTCCCCCCGAAATTCGTTAAACGACTAACAACACTTCGAATTCAAAGAGAGGGTAGGCTTAAAGTATATTCATCCATGTTCCTGTGAATCCTCCTCGTAATCATCTCCCTCTCTAGCTCGATTGCAGTGACATGACATCTGTCTTATAGATGCCGTGTACTCGGATGCGTAATTTGTGCGTCTAGTGGGCTCGGCAGGCGTCATTGACAGGAGGGGTGCTCGTGTTCATTACAGCGTATCCTGCATCACGAATGCTCCTTTAATATCTGCCCACCTCACCCAAGCTTCCTGTATCTACGACGGCATACAGTGGTAGTGTCGATGGGCCTGAAGGCCCTCGAGTACTAGTGTGTCATTGCCTTTTTCAGATGGATCAGTTCCCCTCTTACGCACCTCACTTGCTAGCGTGCATTTTCGGTCGCTATTTTGACTAAGACCAACTGGCACCAGCCGATACGGTACATCAGCATTCTCAGTTCTGACGCCACCAATTCAAAGTACGTTACCTCGTTTATCCACGCAGGGCATTTTAACAGTAAACTTTGACAGGATCGTTCTCTCTCTCAATTCGAATTACAAAACTCGTTCATTGGCCATGGCACCCTGATTTCCCCGTCACCTCCCAAATTTGCTCGACGACTACTAACTTCGAATTCAAAGGAGGAATACCACAGATTTAAGTACGTTCATCCCTCGTCCTATTAATCGCATCTATTCTTCGTGTCGCTCTTACCTTGAACACGCTCAGTGCGATTCGTCGACGTCGAGTCGAACGAGAGGTGAGTTCAATCATCGAACATGTGTTAGTGACTATATTATGGGCAATCTCCAGACCTCGATTTGTGAGTCTGGTCGTATGAGCGACAGTGTACATTCGTCGAATGAGTACTTTCTTTCTCTCCTCTCCTCATTTTCTTAACAATCATCGCTCAGAATATAGATCCGGAGCAAATACACATCTATATATACCTTAACTCACTCTCAAAGTAATCTAAAATTTAAACTCGAACATGCAAAGTTTGATAGAGTTGCATCGATAACCAGGGGAAATTGTCACTTTGGTATGTCATCGTACGTTTGCCGGAGCTGAAAATACTGAAACATCGCGTCCTTTTTGTGCTTCGCCTCACACCTTAAATGCACCAGCCCAAGTTGCATGTGTATGATGTCGGCAGTCTTCGCTTCCGCAAGGTGCCGGCGAGGAAGGCAGTGGCCTCCATAGCTTCAGCAATTTATCCTATCTTTCTCGACGTTTACTCATCTCGTTGAGCCTTTTTATTATCCGTAGCGCAAGACGCGTGACCTCCGAGGATTCGGGAATGGTGGGTTGCATCAATGCATGAGACAAGATAAAACATTACACTCTGGACTAAGCATGCACACAATTCCGGACGTCTTCGTCCTGCACTTCTCTTATTCCCATATAATATTGATTTTGATACAGATGTTCTGCGGAATTGGATATCAATTCGTCAGACCTCTTCGGTACATGGGCGAGGCCCGTATCACTCTCTTTGCGTCTTTCTGATTGACACAGCTAATGTAAACACCTCAATCACAACACTAGCTCCCGACTGTCTTCTCCTTGCATGTTAGACGCACGACTAGTCGACCCTCTTCCAACAACGAGCCGAATGCTCAATGACTGCCTCACATTCCTTAATTCCAGGGATGCATATTATAATTCATATCCGAAGCCATTAAGTACATTTCTTCTTCGTATCCGCTCCTCTCTTTATCGGTTGTGATTTCAATGCAATTTAAAGAGTGAATTTATACAGAAGGAGCAAATGCCTTGTCGCTGCACGTCATACAAATTCCAAACACCCCCGCTATCTTAACGGGCTAACTAGACATCGCATGCCCTGACAGCTGCACAAATCGGTGTCTTCAAAAATGGTCGACTGGATCTATGACAGGAAACGTCTCAGAACCATCGAGTATCCCTAAACTGCGTGGGTGCACACCGTGTTGTCGTGTCCACCTAACTGGTCATATGTCGCTTCGATTTCACACCGCGCAACATCTCTCTCCATACAAACACCGCACAGGCTCTGCGTCTAATATTCAAATAGCAGTGCCTCCGTGTTGGCGCGTTCTTCTTCACGACGCTCCAAGCTCCCATGTCCTGACAGCATACGAAGTTAGCCTTCATCATCCTTCCTCGTCGATCTTTCTTACTAATGCATGCATCTTTCTCCCGCCAAGCATGCAGATATAGCTCAGCGGACTTTGACTATGGTTCGATGACGATTCTTCATACTCATGCATGAATTCTTTTCCCACGGGAAGGACGAAGGTATGCATGCTGTTCATTGCCGAGTGTGGCGTACCCCATCCCACGACAACTATTCTATATCGCAAGGCCCGAGCTTTAAGCCGAAAATATACGATCTAGACACAAAGTAGTATCTTTATTTTTGATTCTCACTCCGAACTCTCCCACTCATGAGCGTTTCTGCCATACGGAATGCTTCGATTATTTCAATTTCTCGTATTAGAACGGTTCGGATCTCGAGGAAGCCAATAACGCGATACCTCAGACGCTCCGCAGTTCGTCCTGGAATTTGCGTTCTGAGGTTCCTATGCGATATCGTGTAGGACGTATTGCCTGGTATTGCCTTATGAGATTACTCATCAATGCAACTTGAATCCCGTTTATAGATTGTGTGAAGGATGCTATGTGTATGGTTGTGCCTATGCTCCCCCACGTTCGATAATGACTTCCATCCTGCTGTTTAGGTTGAGTTTCTCCCTCGATCCACCATGTGTCGAAGAAATCCAGAAATTGCGGAAGCGCCTAATGGACTAAGTATGTTCACGAACGCTTGGTCGACCTTCCATCTCCCACTTATTTTGAACTTCTCCCTCTGGCACCACCCCATGTACGAACGTGCGTGGCAAGGATTCTATATCGACTGCCGTGTATAATCGAAGCCAGCATCGAATTCCGAATACTAGTAACATTTGAGTGCGCTCGCACGAGAGATTCGTGTATAAAAGACGTTCAAGTTCCTTTGACTACCTCAAGAACTATCATGGAAGTCTACATGATTAAGAACTGCGGCTACGAAGACAGAGTCTTGGATCTTTCGCGCACTGACGACAGGACTGGTATGTGCCGCCATCGCATTTTCAATAGGTCATTTCTTTTAATGTTCCTATTCATCCAGTTCTAGGGTGGGAGGACAACGGAGGGGGAAATCAGAAAGTGGGTGACTTTGACTTGACTTCCAGATCAATCATTTATTGTATCGATTCAGTGGAGACTCGAAAGGCACACCAACAATACGTACCTTTTCAGAAATCTTGATGGCAACTATCTGGGTGAAGACGCTGGACGCGAACGCCCACTCGGAGTCAAGGATTCTTTCATGGCTGTTGGATACCGCGTCGAGTCTGCCGGAAATGATATGGTGCAGTAAGTATAACGGTCTGCGTCTTCGTGAAGTACTTCTGACATTGTCCAAATGTAGCATCGGGGTCTTCGGCCATGACCTCTTGTTTGACTTAGGAGCGGATAAGATCGTGCGCCTGAAGCCTGCTAATGGGAGCAGGTCACAGATGTGGAAGAAGATGAAAATGGGGAAATGAGAGACTGACGAAAAACAAACCATGGTTATAGCAGCGATTTCTTTACGATTTCTCCACCTCCCGAAGTACTGTGTTGTCGTCAAAATGTATTCAACTACATTTCATTGACTTGTAAAAATATTGACGCGTCTTTATGTTTTACCTGATGTCGCTACTGTTGTCGACATCCATATATGCAGCGGAAAGCAGAGTCACGACTCCCAATACGCGCCTCGCGTGAACTTTATGCTTAGGGTTAAAATATTATTTCGCTTTCATTTTCAAAGGCTTGGACGGTATAACCGAACCATCGAACGTGCCACCTACCTCACCAGCCACGCCTCATAGCATCAAATAATTTTCTCGGAACTAATTTCCTTCCCCTAAGGTATCACGAAAGAGACCATCGGGGAAGTAGTTCGGACTACGCTTGCTTCTCTATGTCAGTCAGTTATCGTGGTCGAAGTTGACGTGGGGATATTTCGAGGGAAGGACATAACTCGTTACTATGATTGTTATGCCCCCGTCGAAATGTTCATCAAGGCTATGCAGAAAGCTCTCGTTACCGCCCGGCTTTTCGATGAGTACAGGGATATCGTGAAACACATGGAAAGAGGAAGGACAATTGTCGCCTAAAAACAAAAAAGGAAAATGGCACATCATATAAGGATGTCTGCCATGATAATAGAATTTGAGCAAACCCTCGATCCATCCGTCATCTTCGCCAGCACAGATTCCGGGCCTCCATAAAGTCGGTCTCGGAATTGAAGACAGTGAAAGGCGCGGGTAAAGAAGAAGTCAATCTCTTCCGAGGGCTTGTTGAAGGCAACACCGAGCTTGTACGCTGCATAATCGTCGTCTAAGGGTATATCAGAAGTTGGAAATTCCATTTACGAACGTGGAGAACATACAGGATTAATCCAAAATCCTTAAAACACTCTTAAAACATATATCATCCACAACCCACCCTTGTTGGGCATATGTCGATGTAAAGCCAGTGTGGACTTTGTAGTCAACGTTCTGAGATACCGAAAGTTCAGTAGTACCCAGGCTAGATGGCAGTGTGCCCACCCTTTCACGGTCAAGGTAACTAAGAGATGCCACATCAGCCAATGACAGCGTAGAGGGGCAGCGGGAGTCTACGTCTTACGTTTCTCACCATCTCGATTCTCGAAGGCTCAAGATATTTTCTGGTACATGAAACAAGTCCATATGTATTTGAATGACCTTGTACAGATGTAAAAATTACTATGCCAAGACAAGGACTGAGCACCAGGATGCTCACCTCTGTCTACTTTCCTATGCAATCATACAACCAAGATGTTCTTTCAATTTACGAAGTTTATTTTCATGAGTGCGATCGGCGGCAAGTTTGCCATAAACAATATTGTACCTATCGACGTAGCGGTTCAATTCTTGAAGATCGAGGTTGTTAAGAATGGCGAGGTTGCTTAGCAGGGGCAGATCATACTGAAGAGATATCATTGAGTGATGGAAGATGAAGAGCAAGAACAGTTCTTACCTCCTCTGGTGATTCCTCCTCGCCTTGTGCATTGACAAAGTTCAGTATCTCGTATGGCCTAACAGAGCCGTCGTGACGCCCTGTATTGATGGCCTAAAGGGATGGGTCAGATATGCCATATAGAGCTAACAGAAGCGTACTCGAATCGACAAGTTCAGCACGCAAGTACTCACGGAAACATTTGCTTCGCCCTATTCTGTCTGGTCCCGCCACTTAAATTCATCATATATTGCTGGCAGAGATCGTAGAGATAAACTTGGCATTCTGCAACGGAATCCGGAGTAGGGCGTGGATGGGATGTTGCATAGTCTGCCAACTCACAAGGTTAATCGGTCTGAAGATTAAAAACCAAAAAAGGAGAGATGTAACGGTACTAATGCTTAATCCTGTCTGCAAGCATGCAACCCGCGAAAACATCCACTAGTGTGGCAGGATCAGAAGGTGGCATTGGAAGCTCAAGTCCAAGACCGTTTAACGCAGGTTGAACTATTTGAACCATTGCTAAGATGCATAGTATATGTGTGGCAGAGACGAGAATAGAATAGAAGTTGAACCAATACACGTGAAAGTTGTCACGGGGACAGAAGATACATAAACAGGTCATCATAATACTTAGACCATGATACGTCGTGAATGCTACAAAAATTCAGAAACTTGAAGGGAGAAAAGGCGCATTTGGCTGTACAATACCTCTCATCAGGCAAAATGATCGGTATTCGCTGTCTAAAGCAAGGGTCCGCAGCAACGACAAGTCATCAAAGATAGCCAGTGCTTTGATAACATTTTCTTGGCGCACATGGCATTTTTGACGCTTTGACACTCTCGGTGAAGAGTTCTTGAAACTGCGTAAATTCAAAAATAGCTCCTAGCCGCGAATGAGGCTAGCAGGACTTACTATTTGCTATGGTGGATGTTGTGTGGGCAGGAGAGTGAGGAGTGAAGAGCAGAGTAGACTCGGAGGGACTTGTTGTTTTCGTTATTAGGCTTCCCCGTGGTCAAGTGTATACGTAGTTTAATAATAATTAAGGAGGAAATGTTGCCGGCGTGACGGAATGCTCCAAATATAGTCAACATTTTATATTGCGTCTTCGGCGACTCGGAGTCTTTCACGCACAAGAGTGTGTTAGGTGGGTTCTTAAATCACTTTGCCACGTTCCGTGTCCTAGAGTCAACTGCAGGTCATAGAATTTCTCAGTAAATACCAGGTCCACCGCAGCATGATATCAACGCCTCATGGTCTACATATCACTTCGGCCTCTCCCTAGTGAGGATCTGCCTAACAGCTGTCCACAGCATCGTTCCCAATTTTTGAGCTCAGGAGGATGTTGGGATTGCGAGCATTCAGGTAGAGTTCCTCCATTCTTGTTACTCTTTCAAACTATTCCTCTGCACCGAGGATCCTATTCTTATGATCAATTA
>JABAJS010000305.1:2870-13787 GCA_018221635.1 Tephrocybe sp. 10521TJB
GGACGAGTGAGTATAGTTGCAAGTAAGTGAGTGTTGTGGTATAAGTATAAGTATGGTCCGATCGGGGCGCGAGACGAGGGGATATATATCAAACGAACAATCTCCTAAACGAAAAAAAAGAATCAACCAACAATATAGTAAAAAAAACATCAAAAAACCCACCTAATCCTCCTCCTCCATCTCAACCTCCTCCTCCCCCTCTTCCTCTTCCTCCTCCCCTCTCCCCCTCCCCGCCTTCCCCTTCCCCCCCTCCCCATCCGCCCCAAACCCCAGCACGAAACCCCCCTTCCCAAAAAACCCCACCCCACCCACCCCCGCCCCAGGCCTCCCCCCACCCCTCTCCTTACTCTCCCTACAAGTCCTCATATGCCTCGTCAGCGCATCCCCGCGACTCAACACCCTCCCACACACACAAATAAACTCGGCAGCATTATCATTATGCTTCCTACTCATATGCCTATACGCGTCGTTCTTTCTCGAAAAATCCTTGGCGCAGTAGAGGCATTGGTATCTCGTCTTGCCGGAGCGTTTGAAGGAGGGTATGCGCATTTTTTCCGAGTCGGGTGGTTTCTGGGAGGGGTGGGGGTGCGCGGAGGGGGGGTGGGAAGAGGAGGAGGAGGAGGGGAGGGGGTGGGAGGAAGCGAGAGAGGCGGAGATGGCGCGTGGGGTGGTGATGTGGAATGTAGTCGTGGTGCTCGTGGTGCCGTTATTCTTCGCAGGACCACCAGCAAGCGCCAGCGCGAACGTGCTCGTCGTGCTCGCCCCTGCCCCTGCGCCCGCGCCCCGAGGCCGATACTCATCCGAGTCCGAATCCACCTCCTCCTCACCAAGGTCGTACTCCTCCTCCGGGCGTGGGTGTTTACCTCGAGGGCCGGGGAGCACCATCCGAGGAGGGGCGAACGTATCGGGGGCGGATGTGGACGCTTTCCTCTTCTGCGCTGTTTTGCTGGGAGGCTCCTGGGGGGACTTTGGTTTGGCGCCGGGGGTGGGGTTCGACGGGGGGTACTGGTTCCCCTTCGTCGGTGCGTGTCCATGCCCGTTCCCATTCCCATACGCCCCTTGTTGTGCGTACGCCAGCTGGGGGGGAGGTTTAAGCGACGTCGGGGGCGGGGGCGGGCGAAGCGTAAGCGGTGCAGAGAGGGACGGAGGAGGCGGGGGGACACGACTCTCGTATTGATATTTCTTCCTATGAATCTCCCTCTGCTTCTCCCTCTCCTTTTCCCTCTCCCTCTCTTCCCTCTCTTCCCGCTCTCGCTCGAGTTTGCGCTCCTTCTCCTTCTCCCATTCCCGGGGGTCGAGGTCCACCGACCGGTACCGCATAGGGGTGAGTACGCGGAGGTAGGACCGCGGGCCGGTGGGGTGCACGGGCTCTACGCGTACGGGGCTGGTTTGGGTGGAACGGTTGGTTAGGGTGCGCGTGTAGGGCCGGGGGTAGGGGTTTCCAGGGGAGAGTGAGCGCCCACGTTTGTCAGGTCGCTCGCGGCGGTCGCGACGATGGCGGTACTCGCGGTATTCTTTGTATAGATCTGGAGAGACGGGACGGCGGTAGTCTGGGCGAGGTGAGCGGCGGGGTGGGTATTGGCGGTGTTGGCGGGAGGGGGGCGGAGGGTAGTATCGGTGTGGTTTGTCGTCGTATTGCACGTGCCGCTGGTGTGATTGGGGAGGTTCGGGATTGGCAGAGCTCCAGGTTGCTGCAGAGAGGCCGAAGCCGCTTGGTTTCTGCGGGGGTTCTGAGGGCGGAGGGGGTGGATCATCCTCGACAATCTGATCCTCCACGTCGGAATCGGACGAGTAGTCGGAAGAGTTGCTGGAAGAATCAGACGAACCAATGTCTTCTTCTTCGACTTGGGGTGTGTGTGTGCGAGCGGGTTGTGTAGGATATGGCGCGTGGGAGTGGCGGCGAGCTATACGTGGAGAGGTGGAGTTGAGAGACGAGGAGTGGTGCTTGGGTGCGCCACGGTAAGGGCCGGATGAGGAGGAGGGCGGATTGGCCATTTCAATGTCATCTTGATCCATCTCAGAGGAGTGAGTGCTTGGGAGGTGGGGCGCAGGAGTGACAAAGGGAAAGAAGGGGCCAAGTCACTTGTGGGAGATATCAGATTTGTTGTGGTCCATTGTTGGGTCACTGTCACAACCCGATCAAGCCACCACCCGCGCCACCCGCGACCGGGCCTACACTCTTCTCCCTCTCCCCCTCCTCTCCTCTTATTGTAAGGTAACCCATACACTCCCCCCGTCGAAACACTCCACCAAACCTCACCCATCCTCGTATACACTCAAAGCCCCTTTCGCCCCGCCACACAGCCACACTTGCCACATGCCCCTCGCTTGAGAATTTTCTGATTTGATCGTCTATCTACGCCCCACGCCCCAGGCCTCCGAGGACCAGTCCCGCGTGCCACTCATAACTCGGCGCCCCACCTCGGCCTCTCCCCACTCTTCCTCCCCTCACTCGTCCCGGAATACCGGCGGCGCTAATCATTACATTTCCAAACGTACGACTGTATCGACACCGGCCTCCGTCCGCCGGATCCGTGCTGATTGTCATAATAAAATGATTGACATCTCTATGGAACCACTTCACCCGACAGGTCGCCACTCCCCATACGTACGTACGTACTGTGGCTGCGATCCATGTCAACTGACCTCTCACTATTGTTCCCAAAAAGTCATACGCCCAAACTGCTCGAAGCAGCCTCAATCTAGCCAGATCTACGCCGTACTCCAAACTATCCCACTCATTCCCTCCTTCGCACCTTCCCTCCCTTGCGTGGCGGCACCAAACTGATTCTCAGGGTCCAGGCCCCACTCCACCTCATCCATCCCCCATTCCAATTCAAGTTACCCCAATCCACTCCCCCGCTAAATCCGCACTCCCCATATCTATAATATACGCGCCCCAAATCCACCCTTACAACACAAAAAAGCACCCTCAAATACGCCCCATGAACGCCCCACTTATTATATGTAATCTACAATCTAGATCCCACCACATGCCCTTTCCTTATCGAGTCTACGTGCCTGGGAGTGCCGCACCGGTTCTTGCTTGGTGACCGATCACAGACTGTCACATATGTATGTCACAAGTGTCAACTGCCACCTTTCGCCACGATCAACGGATTGGATGGATTCCGATTTTTGTTGTCTATGATACGGCAGCGAAATCCCTCGCTAGTCTCGACACCAAATATGACGCGCCGTTTTCGGACTCGAGTCATTTCATTTCCTCTGCGTAACATTCAACCCTATGTGGCTCTAGACTCTACACACACAACCTTCCCTCGTTCTACGAATAACAACCGCCAACCAAAGCTATAGCTAACAACGCTAACCTAGTACGTGTCGTTCATCCCACTCGTCCTTCCCAAACTGACGAAATCCTCATTGCCTCGACAGACCCTCGATACTCATACCGGGCCTTCGTCATGAATGCGACACGTAAAAAGTACTCAGCCCGAGAGGCGAATGAGCTAGCTATGTGGCACAACGGGAATCTTCAAAACATGCTAGGGATGGCGCTAGAACGCCAAGTTCATCACAAATAGCGGCGTCACTTTACCTGTCTGAATTGACTCTTGGAACACCGAAAGCGAATGTGGGGTACCTTTCGGATCCTTTTCTTCGTCGTCGTATGCGTGGGGCTGACCATAAGCTCCAGATCGATCTTCACGGACGCGACGAGAAATGTCCAAGATATCCTAGGGCTGGCACCGGATAGGAATGAGCTCAGATTATTCATAGATTTACTCAAGTTCGTGTCTTCTTCCTCATACCTGCCCCACCAAGCTGACGATTTCGTTCCAACAGCGTCCGCCTCTTCTGCCATTCAAAGTCGCACTGCACCGACCAATCTCAATTAGCGAGATCCGCCGAACACGAACGCCAAGTTCGTCACAAATTGCGGCGTCACGCCAAGCTGTCGACTCGATTCAGAAGTGGAACACCGAATACCGGTGGCGTCGCCTGCCGACCCTCATCCTCCGACGAACGCTAAGATTCCTGACCAAGTAGTCAAGATTGGGTACGACGCGAACTCCACCCTCCCAGGGTTATGAGCTTCGGGGTGAGTATGTACTAGTGCCAGATCCCGATATACTCCTGCTGATAGATACATCTCTCTATAGCTTGCTGACAACCGAACACGAACCCAGAGCCTCGGGGCGCACATTCCGCATACGAATACCAGTGGCGTTCGCGATTTGGTGCCCCCGAGTGCACGGTAGTCATACTCGATGTTCACCCTAATTGTCGGGCGCAAGAGCCACCGGTGGCGGCGGGGTGCAGACTGTTGGTTTGCCCACATCCCTACTTGATCGCATCGAGCCAACCGGGAAATCTATATGGATATACAGACGCTGGTATTCACATGGGCACGCGCTATCCCAGCGGGATCTAATCCCGGATCTTCAATTGTGGCTGCGGTATCAGGGCAGGGCCCATGCCATGCCATACCCATTTTCGACGTATCGGTGTATTCGCGTCGGGGCTCCTCACCAGCGCGCGGTGCACCGTACCCGCGATCCTCAATCGCTATTGGTGCAAGTGCTTACTTCTTATGGTCGTGGCAAACACGATCTCCGAATCAGAAGTTGACGTGGCGCCCTCGGGGTGCATTCATGACGCCTCATCATCTCAATCTTCCTCCGATACCGTGGCGGCAGCAGCGGCCATTCATCCTTTCGCCCCCTTGTCCTGCTAAGGAAACCTCCGGACTCAACGTGGCGTTGGCGTCTTTGGACACCGTGGCGACGCCCATTCATCCGTGCGGCCCTTGTACCTGTGAACGAGACCCCGGACTCGGCGTAGCGTGGCGCCTTTGTGTATGTATACCTCTCTGCGCCTAGGCCTCTTGTTCCTTTCTGGGACGTCCCCAGATCGAGCAGACTGGCGGGGGGTGGTCATGTGGCACCCCATTTCCACTGTCTCGTACTTATCACAATTCAATTAATCTACCTTCCAATTATTCGGAATTCGGGAGGGAATGCCCAGGCGTGGCGCCCGCGGTCCATGCCAAACGCCCCACCCCGTCACGTACGTACGCCCCAAATGGAAACCGAAATGGAAAGGGATGGATGGTACCTTGAGGATCACGTTTCCATTCATGTAAGTTTACCCCTGCATGGGCGCCCTTCACGGAGGGATTCTAATCCCGAAACTTTTTTATCAGATTGAACGGGTCATGCTGACGCAAGGAAGGTGTGGGGGAAGTTCTTTTTTTTTCCTTTTTGAAAGAACGAGGAGCGCCGCATCCCTCTCACAACATCCCGACAAATACGGATACGGATACGGATAATGGATACGACGAAACTTATCACTTACATACATACGAATCATTCACACACCCTCGAAAAACTCTGGCTTCTCATTCACAACGCCACGACCCTGCTCCCTCCTGGGTTGGATATATCTGAAAATGACAGCGTCACAACGATGCGACAGGGAGATAATATAATTTACCCCCCGCAGCCCCAAATGCGGATGCGATGGCGTCGGCGGCGGACCTGGGCCGGACCTGGCAATGGCATTGGACTCATCAGAACCTTCGACTTGGAATGTCATTTGTCAACAGTTACCTCGTGGATACTCGTGGCGTGGCGTGGGTGCTCACCCGCGTGTGACCGTGATGGTACCCGTACCCGTACCGGAGGCATGATATCTGACAGACAGCTGGGATGGACGAGCTCGAGGTCACCCCGGGTCTTACGCGGGCTACAACCATTGAGAGCCTCGAGGCTTTCAGTGGCGCCCTCCATACGCACTATCTCTCGCTCGAAATGCAGTCTCCGAGGTTCTTTGGCCTCTGTCACGTGACGGATCGTTTGGAGCTCGACTGCTTCGTTCCACAGACGCTGGTGGGCTGTATTGGCGCGATAGTTATCTTAGTTAGGACCCTGCCCCAGCGTCACACAACGTTTGGAGGGAACAGCTACCCTCTTTCATACCAAAACTTACATTAGCGCCTATGCCGGCGCTTAATTGTGGCTGTGTTGTGCCCCAACCTCGAACGCAACTTTCGACGGTATATTTACGTCTTCGGACCAGCTCACCAAGAACACGCAGCTTTCTTGTGAAGGATTCTCGTGTTGCATGTAGCAGACAAGCATGTAACGAAAAGATACTTCGCAGCAACCACCAACGCTCCAACAGTAGACTGACATCCAACACTTACAACAACTTCGTAATGTTCTTTCTCTTACTTGGTCTGGTGACTCTGTGCATAATTTAACGTATCACCCTTTTACGCAGGCATCACACATTCATGATGTCGGGAGAAATATACAGGCGAAGAGCGAATGGATTGACATGAAGGGCCTCATCACCTGCCCGATCGATCATCTTTGCTTCACGGCCGCAGAAACTGAACGTCCCAACCTGAGTTGCGTCCCAATTTCATTACTGGGATCGCCTATGAGCAATTACATACAGGATCACAACTTGAGTCGTGATGACCTGAGAGGCTTAGACGCTCCGCCTCATCCACTGCAACTGTCCATCGTCAAGTCTCTTGCGAAGGTACAGGCGGCACTGTCGAGACCTCCTCAGTTCACCTTTGATCATATCGGGAATATCATAGTGGACGAGCATGGGGAGCATGTCGTTGGTCCGCTTTATACGCTACTCGAGGCATCAGTTGGAGGTCCGTTCAAGTCCATACAGGAGCTATGGCAAAAACAATTAGAAGACGAAATGATGCATGCTATCGAAGATTGGGCCGACCTTGAAGAGGACGATATTGGTGGCTGGATGTTATATTTTATTTATCGAGGTCAAGATTGAAATCGTCATATGCGAAGTCCTGATCCAGAACTGCTTCGTACTCCTCCAAAGTAAAGACCTTCACCTTCTTTCGGTCGAGTTGGCTAACATTATTTACCACGGGACCTTCGAGATTGACAAATATGATACTCTCCGCGTTACCGACGCCCTGAAGAGGTCCAGAATCCTTTTTTCTGAGATCTAGGATTGACGAGCATTTCACTTCGGACTTGGCACCCCACTGATCAACCGTCGGTCGAAACTCTTCATATAAACTCCAAGCTAAGCCATTGAGCTCGTCGCTAGGAAAACTGTTCGCGAGAAGTTTCAGTGCGCCGGTAATATATGGGGTGGTCTGTCGAAAGGCACGAGATATATAAGAAAATGTAATACTTGGTGCGACAGGCGCTCCGTTAGACAGGGCGCGCCATTGCTGCGTCTGCATTTGATAAAGCGGTCTGGAAAAAGTTGATCAGCAAGGGTATATCTTTTCAGAAATCATCCATTACATTCTGTGCAGTTGAAACGCACATGAGTATGTGAGTATATGAAAGGCAGCGAGGATGGGAGAATCAAACACACCGTCGTCCAATAAATTCGATATAAAACTGGGAACTGCCTTTGCCGGCCTCCATACCTCGCTCCTCTCCAGTCTCATATATACCACGAGCCACCCCTTTGGAGAGAGCGTTCATTTCTGTGTAGGCAGATGCTACAAGGGACGTATTGTTTACAACCAATGATACACATAGGAGATCGTTACTTACCGATACTCAGGGCTTCTTCTCTGCGGAATCCAAGACGCTCAGCAACAGTCATGGCCCAGAGTGTCATGAGGGGAGCTCGATTAACGACGGTGACTTTCATCTTGAGAACCTACAGCAAAATGGGATGTCACCTTCCGAGATTCTGGGCGAGAACACACCTGCTCGTCTAAGATTTCGCCGAAGTTTAGATTGCCATAGGTGGTTGCCTCGTCTGCCCGGCCATTTGACAAAAACTTGTTGACATCGGTGGGGCGTTTTTCCTGTCGTTTTGGCGCGGTCTAAGAAGTTCCTATTATGGTGTTGAGGGTCGAGATGCTTCTGACATACCACAGCTTGAACAGCGCCTGTAGTTGATGGTCCAGCAACGGCCTCTTGCGGGGCCCTGCGCGTACTCTGAGAGTCATCGTACAAGCTGCGTTCATCAAGAGGACGTGTGGAGACGTCACGAGAGTTGGATATGGTGCGCCCTATACTAAATTGGAAGAGTTTAGGAGAATGAAGGTATGGTTCTGAGGATTGGTCCTCTGAGCCGGCGCCTAGTCGATCGAGTACCGCAACCAATGACGGACGCTCAGATGGCGTTTCCTTCCAACAGTCCTTCATGAGGCACCACAACCCTTCCGTCAGCCCCCAATCAACCCAAGGAGGGCTTGAATCATGTGGACGTTGAGGACGCGCTCCGGATTTGACTTGGAACATGACGGCAGGGTCGCGCAAAATATGGTCGATCGGAATGCGGCCCGTGAATATCTTTGAAGATTCGATTTCAATTCTCCACACTCACTGTGAATTGATTAAGGACGTGCCTCGTAACAAACGCATCCCCATGCATAAATATCGCTCGCTTCACTATTCTTCACATCCTCATCATTCTCCATATCAAACAACTCAGGAGCTTGCCACCTGACGGACCCTCCTTTGGAAGAAACAGTGGATTGGGTTGTCCATGCGAGGATTTTGGAGTCTGACACAGAGGATATGCCGAAGTCAGCAATACAAGCAATTCCGGAGTCGTCGACAAGGATATTTGCCTGGAGCGAGAATGAGTCGTTGATGATTCTGGAACCTGGCGGGGAGGATAGATAGACTCACCCCTTTAAGATCGCCATGAATGACGCCGTTTTTATGTAGATATAGCAAGCCTCTTGCAACTCCTACAATCTAGAGAAGGGTGTGTTTGATACTATATCAATAATGAACTGTTGAACTGTGGACACGAACGAGGGGTAGACGATCCACAGAATGATTGTTCTTCAGGTACTTTGTGATATCGCCGTTCTTCATCCAGGGCATGACGAGGCAAGGTCTATCCCGAAAGAGGTAAAGACCGTGCATTGAAAGTACATTAGGATGTCGCAGTTGGGACCATAGCATTGCCTCGCATGAGATTTTCTGAACACAAAAGTTGAAAACCAGTTAATATTGAGATACAGATGCCTGCCTATTACGCATTACGCACCTTCAAAGCTGCTTCAATATCCATCGCCTCGTATAACCGCATAACCTTTAAACACACATAATGCCCCTGGAACATCCCTCTATATATGTCCGCAAAACCCCCCGCCATTACTGGAACGTCATTCGCCTCAATCATATCTTTGATTTCGACGCATTTTGGATAAAGGCCAGACTTGGCAGAGAGCCGCTGGGTTGCAACGATGAGTTGTTTGCGGAATTCCAGTGAGATGGAGGTAGGAGACGAATCTAGGAGCTGTTAGCTGTAAGTGTAGGTATGACTTGTGTAGATAAAGAAAGGAGAGCAGTAGATGAGATCCGAGATTGTACGTACCGATTGGAACAGGTCAAGAAGTTCTTGTGCGTCTTTATCTTTGTAGGATAAGATCTGGCGGTAGGACTCTGGTGTGGCCAATAGAACATCGAGTTTAGACACAATTGTTGAGAGATCTCCATTCAGGTCGAGCATCACTAAGCGCTGAGAGTGTTTATAGACGGTGAGAGAAAGATGCATGGGCCACGAGGCGCTGCACATGCAGAAGGGTCGACGATGTCATCGGGTTTCATTATAACTTTAAGAATTCTGTCCACATCAAAATCTTATGATCAGATCATATGAAATTTCTCCTGGATCCTTAACTATGAAAACTGGAGTCGCAAGACAGACAGAAAGACCACCTTCCTTGGGTATCAGAAAATCTCCGGGCGTTTGGTTTTTATGCGGTCAACACCGGAGGTGAGCGTCGTTACGTATCATGGCTGATGCTGGAGTCCGGACTTGATTGAGTAGGTCCTCTGATTGCAGCAACCACCAACAGGAGGAATTCCAAACACCCAGAACAACTTCGTAAGGCTCTTTCTTACTTGCTCTCTTACGCATAATTTAATGTGGCACCCTTTCACGCAGGCGTCACACCGTGATGATGTCTGAAGAATTGGATGAACAAATATCTAATCTACCGAAGAGCAAATGGGTCAACATGAAGGGCCTGATCACCTCCGCGATCGTTCATCTTTCCTCCACGGCCGTAGAAACTGAAAGCGCCAACCTGAGCTGCGTCTCAATTTCATTTCTGGGATCAGGGAGCTACAACCAGGTCTACAAGATAGCCCTCTCTGATGGAACTCTGATCGCTGCTAGCGTCTGCCGACTTACGAGAGAAAGATTTAACGCCGAGACGAAGCGTTCCGAGATCGAAACCATGCGGTTCGTGCGCGAGTCTGGGCTTTATCCAGATGTTCCTGTACCCAAAGTTCTCGCATGGGATACGACTTTCGAAAACCCCGCATGCGCTCCTTATGTTCTCATGGAACTCATTACTGGGATCACCTATGAGCAATTACAGCATCACAATCGTGATGGCCTGAGAGGCTTAGACGCTCTGCCTCATCCTCTGCAGCTGTCCATCGTCAAGTCTCTTGCGAAGGTACAGGTAGCACTATCGAGACCTCTTCCGTCAACCTTTGATCACATCGGGAGTATCAGAGGGGACGAATATGGAAAGCACGTCGTTGGCCCGCTTCATACGTTGCTTGAGGGATCACTTGGAGGTCCGTTCAAATCCGTACAGGAGCTATGGCGAAAACAACTAGAAGACGAGATCATGCGTGCTGTCGAAGATTGGGCCGATCTTGAAGAGGATGATCTTTCCACCAGGGAGCACGGGCCCTCATGCACACCTCAAAAGTTCTCGGAACTATTCCAGCTCATCTCCTCGATGATTCCACTCTTTCATCCCCCCAAGGCATACCTCCCCCTCGTCCTCCATCACCCTGACATTGCCCTTCGCAACGTCTTCTTTTCTGAATCCTCAATCACATCGGGCGATCCAAAAATCATTGCCGTCATCGACTGGGATGGGGCGCAGGTCCTGCCCCTCATGCTCACAGCCATTTACCCAGGAGATCTTCAGACGAGCCGTCGCACTCCCTACATACG
>JABAJS010000306.1:0-13768 GCA_018221635.1 Tephrocybe sp. 10521TJB
GATTCACTTCAGGAAATGTTTGAAATATCTTGGGAAATAGGTGTTAGAAACATGTCAAATGATTTCTAACACATTTTCCTCAAGAAATATCTGAAAATACACATTTTTCTTGAGAAATATCTCAAAATACAAATTTTTCTTGGGAAATATTTGAAAATATAAATATTTCCTAAGAAAAATGTGTTAGAAATCATTTGACATGTTTCTAATACATATTTCTCAAGATATCGCAAACATTTCCTGAAGTGATTGGAGGGAGGAAGGCAAGTATGCGAGTGTTAGGATTAGAGCTTCATTACGTGAGCATGGTCATCCGAGTGGCCTTTCTCTGGCACTGGCAGCAATCAACTATCTCAATTGACCACTATGTCATCCCGCGCGTTGAACGACGATGAGGTTCTTCAGCAGATGAACAAGATGGTGCGTTCGCCCGAATAGTTCTCCATTTCGTTTGCCTGATTCCACCTCCAACTTCAAATCATCACTTCCGAATACTATACTATTCATATCTGGGATGCAAATGACATAGGTTACGTTCATCAAACAAGAGGCACTCGAGAAGGCCCGCGAAATCAAAGTTAAGGCGGATGAAGAGTTTGCGATCGAGAAGGTATGTGGTCCAGACGTAGCGGACGCCATCGACTCGGCCTGAGATATTCTGTGTAGGCCAAACTCGTGAAACAGGAGCAGCAAGCCATTGACACACAATACGAAAAGAAAAGGAAGGGTGCTGAAGTAGCACAGAAGATGTGCGTCGGGCTAATTGCGCTTCATGCATTCAGAGACTGACGATGGTGCAGCGCCCAATCTACACTTACCAACAAGTCGCGTCTCAAGCTGCTCCATCGAAGAGAGGAGCATCTTCAGGACCTTTTCTCTAAATCGCGTGCCGCTGTCGTCGAGCTTTCCAAGGACGAGGGCCGCTATGTCCAATTCCTTGAGGGCGTCGTCGTTCAGGGTTTCCTGCAGATTCTAGAGCCCATTGTCACGGTCCATGCACGGCCGCAGGACGTGGATATCGTCAAACAGGCTGCAGAGAGTGCGCAAAAGTCATACACCGAGATTAGTGGACGAGAACTCCAGTACGACGTAGAAGGTACCCTGAGCGACGATGCGTAAGTACTGGGCTCCTTACTTTGTAAATGTTGATGTTAACGTCTGGCCCTAGCGCTGGTGGTGTGAAACTTATCAGTGGTTCACGTCGCATTACACTTGACAATACATTGGATGAGCGGCTGCGGTTGCTAGAAGATAGGGTGAGTGACTACTGCTTTACTCAAACCATATATATCATATAAATAACACTGTAGATGCTTCCCGAGATCAGGAAAGATCTCTTTGGTGCGAACGAGAACAGAAAATTTTACACATAGTCAATGTATACCACGCGCCAATTATCAGAACGGACACTTCCTTAATGACTTTTACACGGACGCTTGGCCAGCAGACCCTTCATTCAGCGACAGCTTTGAGGGCGGTTGGGGTGCACGCTGGCAAGCAACGACGCAGCTCGCCTTATACGCGGAATTACAACAGTGAAGGCGCTCGCGTTAAAGGCAATATCTTTACATCAATGAACAGCTACGATGCTGGTATGCCAAATGGTGTGAGATAGAAGTATATTGAATTCTGGGTTTATACATGTCTCACGGAAATAGTGGCTTTTGGCGTACATACGTTGCATTCCCTCTGCCTCGACCACCACTGCAGCCGTTTCACCCTTTTCACCAGTAATCAAAATACTGATTGGCATCTTCGTCAGCGGGCTCCCAATTTTCACCGTTAGTCAAGTTGCCCGACTGGAAGTTTTCATGATGAACAGCAGCTTTTGAGCCGTTGTAAAGGGGCTATGAGGACAGAACCGCTCAAGAATGGCGTAGTAGAACTATTCTTTTGCCAGTTTCTCAACAAGGTCCCTACATAGGTTCAATGGTTGGATGAGAAGAATCATTTGCGTTAGTTGTGGACGAACTTGAAAGAGAGGATTGAATGTGCCTAGAAAAATTATGTTGATTACGCAGAGTCAACGTCGGAGACTTCATTCCTTCGGTACAAGTCAGGTGTATGAGCTGGTTTTATACGAAAGCAATCGGGGAATAGATATGGTACAACCGTGATACTAGAGCTAAAGAAAAGATCCAGAGGGACAATAACGACGATATACATGCAAGAAAATAATCCTGAAAAGAAAAACCCCATCGGCCTGCGAGGGATGATTGCTAGAAGAGGTACCTCAAGTCCTCGCCGGCACAATGTTCTCTTTGTCGCCCAGCACCTCACGCACGGGGCTCTTTACACCCTTTCTCGTCATAGATTCTCCGCCAATCCCAAATCCAAACATTTTGCCCTTTTCTTTATCAGCAGGGAATTCGATAGGCTCGTGATGCTCAAAGCTGACATCACTCCACTCTTCCTCAGGCATTTGCTCAAGCATGAGCTGAGTCTGTGGCTTTAGCTTCATCCCACCGCCTGTCATGTCCATGCGGATAGGCGACTCTGCGAGCGAAGACAACATATCTGTACTATCAATGGTCGAGTTTGAGATCGCCTTGAGCCCAGCACGGCGTTCTGCAAATGCGGCAGTGGCACCCCCAGCAGAGGGCATTGGGAGGCGAACCTTGGACGAAGTAAAGGAAGACGATGGTAGGGTAAGGCCCATTCCGACAGAATCAAACTTGCTCACAAAGGCCGCAAGCGCTCGGCGTTCCTCCTCCAGTGTCATACGCGCCTGCACATCTTGCGTCAGTTTCTCTCTAAGTGGAACAGTATCAAATCGCGCACCTTCTTTTCCTTCTCAAGTTGCTTCACTAGCTCCTCAGCCCACCGCTCCTTCTCCTCTCGTTTCTTCACCTCAGCTGCAACTTTATCTTTCCACTCCTTCTCTACATCCTCTCTAACAGCACGTAGAGGTTCACCAAGGTTATCCTCATAACCCCTCACGACGATCTCTAGCTCCCGGATCGTCTTGGTTTGCTCCTGGATCAGCTGGTCTTTATCATTGTCAGAAGCACCAAGGGGCAATGGCGGCCGTGCGTCAAGTGATGCTTCGAGCGAAAGAATTTGTGTTGATTGTGTTTCGATTTGAAGCCGTGCAGTCAGGAGCTCTTGCTGAAGCTGCAACAACAACACTTTTCAACAAAGTCAAGGCGCGCACTTGCTTGAGGCACATACCTGGTAAGGGGACATGTCAAAATCGAGTTTAATTGGGCTCGCGGGGCGGCTGTCGTCGCCTCTTGTGTCGCCGACTGTCTGGCTTGTCAAAATCAGCTTCGTCAGCTGCTGGATTCGCGAGTTCAAATCGTCCATCGCCTTGCTCTCATCCACTTGCTGAAAATTTGGTATATATTAGGATTGAGCCATCATAGCGACAAACTATTCGTACCTCACGCGCGGAGAGCCTGCGGTTCCGTACGGGTGCCTCCGCCTCACGCTCTGCAAGTCGGGTCTTGAGGTCCTCAATTTCCTTCCTATACCGTTCGATGAGGGCATCCGTGTCAACGACTTCCTTCTTTTGCGCGTTAAGCTGCGTAGACGCTCAGTGAGTTTACTCAAAAGGGGGAGAGTGGCTAGTCGCTTACCTGAACATTCTTGATCCTCTTCGCAAATTGAAGGGTACTCAGAGTCTCGGAGACGGCGCTGGGGTCAGGGTTGATCGTGCAGATAACACTGATACGTGCGTTGCCCGACAGGGAAGGCTGCAGCATCCGCGTGAGCTTGGAGTTGCGATAGGGGATGTGGTCGCTGGAGCTGATGTGTCAGTAACAAGTTACTATAGGGAGGGAGTGAAGGTACGTTTTGCCCTTGGAAGCGTTGTCAGCGAGTGTGCCTATCACGGATCCGAGAGTGAGCAAGCTGAGGGAATACGGGTGAGAAGTTGACAATATTAAGGAAACATTGCACGAACCTGGTGTTGATATATTTACCTTCTCTTGTCCTGTCCTTGTCAGAGGTAGCCTTTTCGGAGCCTGCTAGATCAATGAGACTCTAGGAGGCATTGTCAGAGCGATAAAAAAACTAGAAGGGTGAGAATGCCCTGCGTACCAGAACACTTGTTTGCACACTCCTTCCCCCACGCGACTGTAGTCTGGGTCCACCTGGGCCTGGAGTCTGCGACCTTCCCAGCCCTGGTGTTTGTGAGCGTGGCCCAGGTGTATGTCGCCCATTGCTAGGAACAGGCTTGTCATCGTCATCGTCTTGGGTACTACCACCCCTCTCGCGACTCTCGATCACCATGCGGAATACACTGTGACTGCGACTGCTCCTATCATTCCAGTCTGTGCATGCCGTCCGCCGGTTTCCTTCACCTCTCCGAAGGACTTCCTTCACACCCTTCAGGCTCGTGACAACCTCTTCACGGAGAGGCGCTAGCACGACCTCGTTTCCGGCCCCACCCTGAATTTGCACAGGGTTTTTCGCTGCGCTTGATGGGGGTGCCAGTAGGTCGTGAATTGCCTCGTTATAAATTTCAAGATATGAGCACCGGAGAAGGTATTCGCGCTCGGGCGTCTGCCTAATGAATGCGAATACATCGCGCATCGCGCGGGGTATTATTCCAGGCTCGGATTCGTCACCGCTAAGAGTAAAAGTCTTGCCGGACGCAGTCTGGCCATATGCAAAAATAACAGCGTTGAAACCCTCCATCGCAGCATGTACATGGGACCTCGCTACAGTGCTGTAGATCGGCTTGTTCGGAGTACCGGTGAGAATAGAGTCAAAATTGAATGATTGGGTCGGAGTCGATGAGGATTTAGCGTAAGTGGGATCGAGTTTCAGGGAGTTGGTGAGAGGCGTTGGAATCCACGCTGTAGTGGCATTCGTCGGTCGGATTCTTTGGGTTATGAGTAAATAGGCAAGGAAAGATAGAGCGCGCGCCACCTTATAGAAACCATAACTTTGTCTTCTTTACCATGTTCGTGTGTTGCAGCTCGTAGCCACGCTTCGTCGATTTCGCCAGAGATATCACCTGCCTCGACGTTTTCAAAGTCAACGAGTACGTCTTCTGGATCAACATTGCTGACATCCATTTCGCTGGTTGATGGCATGAGCGAAGGGCTCTCTGCGCCCTTACGACCTGGTGTCCCTGGTGTTCGCGGCCGAGTGGGCGTTCCTGGAACCGGTGCAAGAGTGGGCCTATTGATATTCGCCTTGGTGTACGCCCGCGTTCGAGATTCCGAGGATAAAGGTGCCTTATATTTCTTATTAGAAGAGAGAAGACTGGGGGTTGTTCGAGCGAGACGCGAAGAGAGATCGGACGAAGTTGTGGCATTTGAGGAAATCGAAGATATGGAAGAGATAGAGGATAGAGGCCTCTTGGGAGTAAACGGCGCTGGCCGTGCTGGCTTTGCTGGCGTGCTTGAGACGGCCATGGTTGTGGTTCAATCACTGGTTCAACCGTGCGAACAACATCGGACGAGTCGCGTAAATTATCACGTGGCCGTTCCTTGAAGCGCCACAAATTTTTGCACCCTACAGAATCTGGGAGAGTTCTGTACTAACGGCATATACTGTGCACTCCGCACGCGTTATATTATCGACGTTTGCAATTGCAAGATTATCATTTATACTTGGCCGTTTCAAGTTACTAGTTAAGCGGTGTCAACACGTCGCCTTCTAGATTAGATGTCTTGTACTAGTTACGCTCATGCTCCGACGAAATAGCGTTTAGGTCGTTCGTTCTCCCTATATCACCATGACTGACCTCACGCTAACCCACCTTAACATTTCAGATCTTCTGTAAGATTATGCTCCCATCCCTTCACTTTCTTTCGAGGGCGGCCAGAGGCATGGATCCGGGTAGTCACATTGTCTTACTGGCACAAGCCTGCTCGGAGTTCTCTAAAATGCCTGATAAAATCGACGTTACGTGCTTCAAGCAGGATACAAATATTCTTCGTGCAGTAAATATACTAGCAAACATGGTGGTCCTTCGGGAACGATCCTCTGGACTCAATGCCGCCAATATTGCGCCTCAGAGTCACTAAAACTTAATGCTTCCACTGGAACATATTGCATTGAGTCTCCCCTGTATTTCCCTATGCGACCTGTATGTGGGACTGCATTGCCTTCCCCCAACTTTCAAGTTCTAGCCTTATCGCGAGTGTGTGCATTTTGGTGACACATTATTGCATTACATACACCAGAGATCAATCTCAGCCTCAGTCTGGAGTACAGACCGTCGAGGCCTTAGCCACCTCCGATCCTTCGTCTGGCCATTTGGGGCATTTCAAAAGTAAGTATTCCGACTTACGGCCAAATCCCTTATCAAATCTAGGGTCCTTTAAGCGAGTCAAATGCTTTGTTGAGCTAAGACTAGGACATTAATACTATGCTTCAACTTATAATTACGAGGGTGACTATCGGGTCCATGGGCGACGGACTCGAATTAGAGCCACTAGGAGTAAGAAGTGCCGCTACTAAGGGTTCAAGCTTCAACCTTGGGCTGAAAACTATCAAATCGGCACATGATATCATTGTACATACGGAATTTTCAACCTTTCACCTCTAAGAATAAGCAACCTGTTCCAAATCGCATTTGTGGCGACAGTTGATTCCTTTGCACCTTACAACAGAATTTGAGAAAATCAAAGTACATCCTAGACTTTAGACATGTGCCAAACATCTGGTAGTTATTCTTTGGAGACGACACTTTACATCGACGTTCCTCATAACCACGAACGGACTCTCCTGAAGCCGTCTCCGCATTGAAGGAGCTTGATAATGAAACGGCCGAAAGTGAAAAACAGGCGCAATGTCCAAGAAAGAACCAAGAGGATTATAGTCATGCAGAACAAACAAATTTTTGGACTAATTTTGCAGCTTGTCTGACATTCCCCTCGCGTGTTCTGTGCGTGTTGCCATATTCATGTTGTTGTATAGAACATAAGCGAAGAAAACTAAGACGAAAGTACTCCCGGCCACCACTTAAACCACCGTGCCGGCGTTCGAGGCAATACGCGGCCAGAGATCCGCCTAAAGCAATATGTTAAATCACAAGTCGACAAAGGGTTTCAGATGAACAGACGCACGCATTCTTTTGCTACGGGGCCAGTGATGGCAGAGCCCTTCATCTCTCCCTTGGGGTTGACGATAACGCCAGCGTTGTCCTTGTTCAAAGGTCAGGTCGTTCGAAAGTGGCAGAAATAAAGTAGGGTAAATACCTCGAAGTAGAGGAAGACGCCATCTCTCCGACGCCACGCTTTACGTTGGCGGACAACGACAGCGGGCATGGCTGTAAAAAAGAAAAGAGTCGTCAGAATCATATCCCAATCACACTATCTAGGCTCCCAAAATCTCCACTGCTCCGAAATCTCCTGCTCCAACAGAAATTCAGACGCACTCTTTTTCCTGAGCTCAGGCTTTCCCTTCTTCACGGATGCAACAACCATGTCGCCGACACCAGCATCAGGGAGCCTGTTGAGGCGAGCACCGAAGCCGAAGGGCTCGATGATGAACAAGCTCTTTGCGCCAGAGTTATCGGCACAGTTCAGGACGGCACCAACAGGAAGACCGAGTGTCAGACGAAATTTAGTTCCAGAGGCTCCTCCGCCTATCTCGTTGTAAGATTACACCGTTATGTATGGTCGTTCGAATTCAGAGTAACGGCATATATTCATGGAAAGAAAGGAGAAACAAGCGTGCCAGTGAGTTAGAGAAATTACGACAAGAAGGAGCAGAATGCGTACCGCGTGCTGCTGCCATTTTTTTAGGGTGTCTTGAGGGGTGGAGGCGACTTGCAGATCGGGCACGATAACACACACAAAGTTTCTTGCCGAGGCTCGGCACAAATGGTGATGTACAGTTGTTCGGTATATTCCGGCCATCTTCCGATATCCAGAAAAGGATTGGAAGTCTTATGAGTTACAAGTTTATAGAGGCATGTCCTCTATGTTTTCGCAGATATTCGTCTGGTGAAACAAATTTCTATGACCGAATTTTAACTTCAATTGTTCAGTGCAGCCATTCTGACATCCGACAAATGCGGCTTCTGTAGAAGTTAGTAGAAGGCTTACACTTAGTTTCTTGGAGCTCAACAAGGTAATGTGCGCTGAGGCAAGGTGTACAATTTCATTTCTTCAATTCAATGAGATCAAGGCCTAATCAGTTTCCTCTTCGCGTTTGATTTCTGTCTCCATAATAGCCTTAATCATCTCAGACCCCAATTTCCCAGCCTCCTCAAACCGCCCTTCGAAAAACGCCCTTGTCTCCTCAAACCTCCTCTGATACAGATCAAAGTTTCCAAAACTGACGCACTGACTCCACCCCCTCGCAGCAACGACAAACTCGAGATCATCCGAGCGATGCCATGTATCATGGAGCGCAGATTCAATGGCGCTACCCAGCATAGACGGCGACAAAAAAAGATGTTCTGCGACGCCAAGGAACAGCCTGAATATTGGTGTCGCCGCAAGCGCAAGATGCTCATAAGGATTGATCCCAAGGTGAGCCCAGCAGTCCACCATGGCAAGTAATGAAAGGTGGGAGTTTGGGCGGTACTTCGATGGTGGCGCGGACCCTGATGTGGCTTCCATCGGCGACGGTGGAACTAGATCATGTGCCGCGGGTGGCAATACGGCTATACTGAAACGGTCCAGCACCTCCTGAGATAGCAATATTGGGCTGCGTGTCTTCTTTCCTGTGCTCCTCTGTCCGAAAACGGTTTCGCGACCCCACTCAATACGTTTTCGGAGTTTGATCTCCTCTTCAACAGCACCACTGCCGCCTGAGAGCATGAGCTTGAAGAGTTCAGTGGCACTTTTTGTGTATTGGTCGATCTGGATGCGTGCACTGGGATTAAGAATAGCGAGACCAGCATAGACGTGCCAGGCATTGGAGTAAATCCGGAGCATGATATTGACTTTGGCGGTCTCAATTCCGCCAACGTAGAGACCCTGTTCCCAAGGGTAAGAAAGAGAGCAGCTCCACGCAGTTCCCATGCTTGTTAACGTAGTGAGTTAGTATAAGGTCAACGATCATAAAATATATTTACCTTAGGAAAGCAGCGTGAGTTACGGCTTGAGTATTGGCTGTTACCAGGTCGTGTTCTTCGTAGGACAGATAAACGTAGCGCGAACGAAAACAACTCAGAATATTTTCCACAAGTGTCAAAACTTCAGGAGGGGCGCGGTGTTTAATCAAAACCTGGTTGGGCAAAGGCTATCAGCGCATTTTCGTGCATAAATTCAGGTGAGCCCACCAGTGGCTGCCCGACAGGGTTAACACTAGGCCCATGCAGAGAGTGGCAAGACACAATGTGGGTATCTGACGGAAGGTATTTCTCGAATGCCTTTCGTTCTGGCGCCTTCACAGATGTCTGGCCGGCCACTATCGCACTCATCTTTGTTGCTGGGCCTTCATCAATCCATGGTCATGAGGAAGCAATGACGAGACGTACATGGCCCATACTGCCGCACCACATCATCGATGAACTCCGCTTCAACCGAGTACACGATGAAATCGGACGATCTGGAAACAGCATGTCCGTCGAGAAGAGGTGTTATGTTGGGAATGTCTGCATAGTCGCGTAGGAGATCTGCATGCTTGGATGGCAGGTCGCAAACGTGAATTCTGCCACCAAATGAGACCGTGCCGCGCAATCGATGTTTCATGACTTACTTTAACCACCCAGCCTCAGAGAGGTATTTCGCATACATCCTACCCATGGCACCCATACCAATGAGCCCAATTGTTGGCTGAACATCGCGTGGAGAAGAAGGAGAGATGTTCACGCCGATCATGATTGTTGTCTTGTGCTAGGCGAGAATTACCAGATTAAAGATTTGTCTTCGTGATCAACACAAACTTTTGCTTGATCTCACCGCTCAGTTGTGCTGCATGAGTACTACAACTGAACGACAAATGATATTGGTACAAAGAAGGCCATATGGCCATACAATGATGACAGAACATACAAACACCTTCAAGCTTCAAATTTGGCAGAGAATATTTTTACAGCACAAGTAGTAGTACAAATTTCCTTCAAACGACATTGAACGCAGCGTCAGTAACTCAGTTGAGCTGACTCTTAGCAAACCTACAAGGATGAGCAAAAACAACATGTCAGATGCTGACTCTAAAACTTCGCAGTACGAGGGATGAGTGCGAACCCGAGTCTAGCACGGAACTTGACAGCCTCAGAAGCAGGCTTGACCTGGAGGGGCTTGACGGGTGGGTGTCCAATGGCCTTGGCGATGCGGTCAGAAAGTCCTTGGTCTACAGCAGCCCAAACAGATACTAAAAAATGCAAAAATTAGAGTGGACTACGAAAGGCGAAGCAACACTACACACGCTGTCTGGCCTTGACCTCGGCACTCTTGACGTTACCAAAGTGACCGGCGACGTTCTGGACATAGGCCTCGCGTTGTTGGTCGTTCCAGACCTTGCTCCAAAGCGCACGAGGCTGCTCGAAGTCCACTGTATAGAAAGAAATATTGAGCAAAAGGTTCAAGAAGAATTCAGAGACAAATGCCAACGTTCAGTGACCTCGCTCAGGTCTCTGTACGCGCCACCAATGAAATTCTCGTGCTTGGCCTCTCTCTCGACATCACGAACCGTGGAGTCGATCGTGCCCTTACGACCAACGTACGAGAGCGGCTGGATCGAGCTCTGGTAGTTGGGGCGGCTACCCTGGGAGACGAAGGCGCTCGGACCATCGCGTTGGAAGTTAGCAACCGGGTTGAGAGGGGCGTTGACCGGCAGCTGCTGGTAGTTGACACCAAGACGGTGGCGGTGGGTGTCAGGGTAGGAGAAGAGGCGGGATTGGAGGACGGGGTCCGCGGAAGGCTCGATGTATGGAACGAGATGAGAGGGCGAAAAGGCAACCTGGGTGGGGGGTTTATATGAATATGATTCGCAATGGTGAAGGTGAAGCACAAACCTGCTCAATCTCGGCGAAGTAGTTCTGGGGGTTCTCGTTGAGAACTAGCTTGCCGATGGGGCGGAGAGGGTATTCACTGTGAGGCCAGACTTTGGTGAGGTCGAGGATATTGTAGCGGAAGCTCTCCGCTTGCTCGGGCGTCATGGTTTGCTATCCATGAGAAGATCAGCTGCAAATCTTCAGATAGTACCTAAGGCACTGACAATATAAACGGTCCATGAAGGGTATTGCTTGCTCTCGATCGCCTCGAAAAGTGTCTGCGTAGCGTAATCAGGGTTCTCGCCCGACAGTTTGGTTGCCGTTGCATTGTCAAGTGTCTGTGAAAAGGATGAGGATCGGTAATCGGCATTGCATCAGCCAAACGATCGTCACCTTGAAGCCGCCATCCGCGCGAACGTGAACCTGGACATACACAAAGGTACCGTCATCCTTGAGCCACTTGTGGACGTGACCAGAGTAGCCGTGCTCCTGGTGGTAACCGTCTGGAGTACCACGATCGGAGAAGAGGATCAGGATCTGATGGATCGACTCTGGGTTTTGAGAAAGATAGTCCTAAACTTGTTCTTTAGTACGACGCAATCGGGCACTAATACGCAGCAACACACCCAGAACATATCAGCATCCTTCAAATGGGTCTGAGGGTCCCTCTTCTGAGTGTGGATGAAATGAGGAAACTTGGCGGGATCCCTGATGAAGAAGACGGGTGTGTTATTGAAGACCCAGTCCCAGTTACCCTCATCGGTCCTGAGTTTGATAGCAAAACCGCGAGGATCGCGAGCAGTATCGGCAGATCCAGACTCGCCACCGACAGTCGAGAAGCGAACGGTCGCACGGACCTTCTTTCCAACCTGTCGCAAGAGCGACTGGGAGGTGATGTCGCTGAGATCGTGGGTTACCTCAAAGTATCCGTGAGCACCAGCACCTTTGGCGTGGACCTGATGATATTGTTATCAGCAATACGATAGATGAAGCGACCAACGATAGTTACTCACGACACGCTCAGGGATACGCTCGCGATCAAAGTGAGCGAGGAGATCGATGTGATGGAAGTCTAAATATTAAGGTGAGCGCCCATGAGACGCGTAACTGATCATACATCGACGAACCTTGGAGGAGCAAAGGACCAAGGGCACCAGCACGCTGAGCACCATATGGCTCACTGACGGGTGCTCCGTTGGAAGTGGTGTAGACAGCACCGTCCTTGTTGTTGAAAACTTGAGCAGATGGCATGACTCGAGTGGATGTCAAGTATAATCAAAGGGAGCCGTAGAGTGCCGTGCCTTTATATAAGACGCGCGGGGCCAAAGTCGACTTCGAGACTTCTGACTTTCTAAGACCACACGTGATTGGAAGTAATCAATCAGCTTGCGGCGATTGGTTGCGACAGAAAGTGACAGAGCGGGTGTAAATCTGTCCAGACTTGCTCGATACGCATGTCTGCCGGCCTACACGCAATAATGCGCATGCCTAGATATGTTCTACACCCATGCAGTCTCCTTCGAGTCACAATGAGGCTCTATGGTGTCTGCTACGACACCGAGTATGCGCAGTTGGAGCGCCTCCACCTTGATCATCTGATCGTCATCTTATGCATTTGTGTATGGCGCATGACCTGTCTGGATCAGCTTCCGTCGAGCCTCTTGGGAAATGCTCCGGCCGTTACACGCAGAGTCGCCGACCTGTAGAACATCCGCGGCTGATGGCGTCAAAGAACCCAGAGTTGCATAGGAATCGCGTATGTTAACGCCATAGAAGTGGTGAGACTTTCTCGAGTGGGGTCGCCGAATGTCGCGTCAGTTTCTTTCTATGAAGAAATACGAGCACCGTCGTTTCGAAGATGCACGAAACTTTGAAGACACAAGAACCGCTCTAAATTCTACCAAAGCATGAAGAACAAGGACAAAGAGAGGTCGGAGAATGCCGAACATATAACGTTTCCCACTGACAGCCCCCCTCTATCCAACGTCTGATAGAGAATATATGCCTAGATCCTATCTCCGCCACAAGCGCCCGAATTGACATCGACCCCAGTAAGAAATTGATCACTCGATGTTCCGGTCTAGGATATGTCCCTGAACTTACTGTAAGCCTAACACGTCTAAACCACAAGTACCTTCGTTGCAACCTCCATCACCGCTCGGGCTTGCTGACTGAGAAGAGTTCTTTGAACCCATTCAAACTCAAGGTGTCTAAATCAATGACCGAGCCCTTTACATCTCGTTTTGACTGGGTGGTTCCTGGTGGATTGGCGGCACTCGTGTTGACGCGACCGCAGTACATATGACTCTCGTGTAGAGCCAAACCCATCAACGTGCGAGGCTTTTATTCGTTTTTCAAAGCTAGCGACCTTCACACTAAAAAGCTCGTCTCCATCCAGTGATGCGCAACTTCACCTGATATCAAACTGTGAAAACACGAGCCCAAAGGATGGATGACGAAGATACATAGTGATGGCGCTTTCCAAAAATGAACAATTGACAAGGGCATTTGTGGAGGCTACGGCTATTCAGGCGAGAAACAAAAAAAGTCAAGGCTACACGTGCGGCATCGCCAACCAACTCTATAGTATGTCAATGCACAACAAGAGTGTAAATGCCAACTAAGAACCCCATTGTATTCACCGAAGTCATTAGCATGCCACCGTCATATATGTTTTTCACATGGCACTGGCACCTCGTATCTTGATTGTATCGCGGCACCATTGAGTAAGTGACCCTTTCTCTCGGCTGTAGTTTTGATGGCGTAAATCCGCCACATCGGTCGAACCATGACTCATGTCTCAATTTCTGGCCTGCAGTTACAAGGAGCGATGGCACGGCATTACTTCGCTTCGTGTGTGTCCACTATGGCTTTTATTGTCACAAGACTCTAAAACAAAGTCACTGGGCGCTTATC
>JABAJS010000307.1:0-13720 GCA_018221635.1 Tephrocybe sp. 10521TJB
CAATTGGAGTGATGCCCGACCAAGGGGGAGTGTTGTACGAGGCTGCGCGAGCAACGCCGAGGCCACACCGGAATGTTCGAGATAGTTGATCGGGCATCTCGGCGGCCGCGTTCCTGACTCGTTCCTATGTTCTACTCACTCGTAGAATATTCTAGTTATACTTTCTTACTTATATATAAATAACTCTGTTGTAGTAGATGTAATACAAGTTATTCTACTTGAGTACCACTGCGCGAATACCTGAACAACACTATCCACCAATCATATCAGAGGAACCCCATTCTAAAATAGATGCTAGTTTAGCAGGCTCCTAGAACCAGCCTCTCATACAGCTTGGAAGGGTTCATAATGACAATGTTTAATCCGAATACCTAGTGACATCTTATCTCTTATCTGTTTATTTTGACATCGAAACCAACAAATCTAACAACCCAACCTCGCTGTAGAGAGGCTGGCAAAAGTGTCATTCAGTGATCTCGGCGTTGGCTTCCTGACCCCAACGTAAGGTTAGAAATTATACTGTCCACCTCAGTATTCTTCATCAAATAACCTGTTTGTCTGTCACGTCAACTGTGATTGACGATAATCGATAAGAGACTGAACCACCTGAGTTTTCCCAGCAATGAGCAACAATAGCACACCTAGTGAATTATTACTGGCCACTCTCAATGGCATTAACAAGGATGGCATCGAGAATATTGTGGACAATCTTCCTGACATCCTCCGAGGCCTACAATATCACCCAGCGACACGCAATGCCATGTCATTGTGGACTATGGACGTTGTACAAGATACCTACGCTGCCGAGATCCTATCTCTCACAAAAAAGAGCATGGGATACCATTTTGACGCCGTCAAAACATCCGAGCAGAAGTTGCACAAACTTGAAGCTGACATGGCCTCTACAATGTCACATCCTGCTCCCTGCCTCTGGAAACTCCTTGGTCTCTTGCTCTCAGCTGACACAAGTGTGTATTCCAGCTCATGCACCTTCAATGTCTGTTCATTAGCATTCTCGCTACTGACAGCAATGGCACTCAAGCCAGCTTTCTCCAATGATGCCTGATTTTGCTTTCTGAGGAGATTCAGAGGTGTTATCACAAACGTCATCTTGTCCAAGCCATCTTCTAGTGCCATCAGAAGGGGAATCCAGAATGACAGCGTCTTTCCAGTGCCTGTTGGGGCACATCCAATAATATCTTTTTGGTAGTGACGTGTGATGTGAATTACCAAATTCAAAGAAAAATATTTTATTATTGGTGTTGAAGGTATATAAGTTGTAACCTTACATTGGGGTCAGGAAGCCAACGCCGAGATCACCGAACGACACTTTTGCCAGTGTTAGATTTGTTTGTTTGGATGTCAAAATAAACAGATAAGAGATAAGATGTCACTAGGTATTCGGATTAAACATTGTCATTGCGAACCCTTCCAAGCTGTACGAGAGGCTGGTTCTAGGAGCCTGCTAGTTTAGCGCACCTCTTGTCTCGCATCACCATTAATTTCGGGGCAATCCTCTTTTTAGTACTGCCAATTCTTCCCACCACTGATGTCCTTCACACACCTGCGGCCGGAGCATTGAACAACTAAGTATGAAAATGAGTGGATAATGTTTAAATTTATGAAGCAAGTTTTGGACAATGAGAAATCCATACAAAGGATAGTATTTTCGATTAAATTGAATGAAGTTTTCTGTTAACGGAAATGTAAGATTTCTTTCGAGAAGAAACAATTGGTAAATCAATTTTTTTTTAGCAAGTTACAAAGGATACCTGCAGATTTTGTGATCAGAAGTACCCAGTACATTGGTGTTCTAAGTTTGTTACGAACACACGTTACAGTAACTGGATAAGTACTGAAAGCAGCAATCAAATAAGCGCTGCCTGAAAGCGACTAATGCTAGCCATGTTTCAGCCCAATAGTTAAGGCGTCTGCATGGAAGTATGACTTTCTGTTGGCTGTAGTCAATGCTAGGTGATGAGGGAAATGTGTATGGCCAGATCGCTGCAATCAGTTCAACGTAGGCAATCTGTTCTTGTCATGAACAATTCATAATATCCCACATATTGCTCACCAATCAGGGAGAGCGGCCAGTCTCCATCCGGCAGTGTTTAATTCGACAAGATGTGAGGCTTTCTCTTTCCTAATTCTAGATTTGGTGAAGCACAATCGCGAGTTAGGTGCGTTCAGGTTATGTGAATCCCAAGATAATCATACAAACTTGAATTGATGAACCAGTCTGAAAGCATTCAACTGTCTGCATTTGATACAGCAATCCATAGCAGATAATTTGCACCATCAATTATATCCCTTCGTTCCTTGTTTTGCAGCGTGACTGTGTCAGAATGGCATCCTCCAATCTAGTTTGTGGATCATGTCAAATATCTGAAGTCCTTACTTCTTGGCATGTGTCCAGATAAAATTAGATTTGAATGCCATGCTACAATACATGGCTATTACTCTCTGGCTGAGCAGTTCTTGATGTACATTCTCTCGGCCATGCCGCTAATACTTATGTATGCAGGATGACATTAGTTTAATATTAATATATTTGTGGGAAAGGTGCAATATGCATGTTTGGACAGCGATAAACCGAAAAACATCAAGTCTACGAAGGTATGGACTTGAGTGCACTTGGGAGTTACTTGCGCAATTGCGGTGCACTGAAGCACTTGACTTACCTCGTGAACTTCTGGTGGCCCGAACTATTCAGCTCTGCCGCAGCCTACACGCCGCAGTCTGTCCAATCTCATATGCAGATCTATCATGTCATGGAGATGGTGTGGTTGTCACTCTCCAAGCTCCATGGAATATACCTGGCATGATGCCCTCACAACCCTTAGTCATCGGAGTCACGCCACATGTTTAATTTGAGGCGTGTGGCACTTAAGGCTTTTAATTACCAACCTACACAAAATCTACTAGGCATGATGACCTTACAACCCTGTGTCATCAGTATTGCCTCACATGTTTAATGTCAGGCAGGCACTCTTAAGTCTCAAGGTTTAATTAAAGATGGTGATTCAAAACAACAGGGCACGCAGATTAAAGATCTGCAAAGAAGCCACATTATTTCCTCCAAAGATTTAAATTCGCCTGGAATTTGATGCCTATCTACCAATCATATCCGAGGAACTCCATTAATGCACCTCCATATATAGTCTCCTCCTCAGAGTCGTCTCGCTGCCTACCTAACCTTAGCTTATGCAGATTCATCATGTCACAGAGATGGTACGGTTGTCACTTTAAAAGCTCCACGGAATATACCTGGCATGATGACCTCACAACCCTTGGTCGTCGGAATCACGCCACATATTTAATGTGAGGTGCGCGGCACTTTGATGCTTTTAATTACCAATCTACACGGAATCCACCTGGCATGATGACCTTGTGAATTGCCTCACATGTTTAATGTCAGGCAGGCACTCTTATGTCCCAAGATCCACAAAGAAGCCACACTATTTCCTCCAAAGATTTAAATTTGCCTGGAATTCGACGCCTATCTACCAATCATATCAGAGGAGCCCCATTAATGCACACCCTTAGCTTGATAACTTCATAGATCACTATTAATTTTAGTGCGATCCTTTGGGCAGTAGCAATTCTTCTCACCATTGATGTCCTTCACACTCCTGCGGCCAAACCATTAGACAACTCAGATTAAGAAATGACTAAGGGACATTTAAATTATGAGACAAGTTTAGTAGATTCCAAAATGCATACAAAGGGTAGTATCTTCCATGAATTTGGCCAAACTTTTCCGTTAACCGAAATTTAAGATTTCTTTCGAGATGAAATGACCGGTAAATTAAAGATTTTTTTAGCAACTTACAAAAAGGATACGCTGTGGATTTTAGGATTAGATGAACACATGGTACAGTAACTGGATAAGCACAGAAAGCAGTAATAAAATAAGCGCCACCTGACAATGACTAAAGCTAACCACGTTTCACCTCAATGCTTAGGGAGTTGCCATAGAAGTACGACTTTCTGTTATATTTTGAATTTAAATCAGGTTGCAGTCAATGCTAAGAAGTTTATATAATTGCTGGTTGGTGTCTAGGTGAGTAGGGAATTGTGAATGGCTCGATCACTGCAATCAGTTCAACTTAGGCAATTTGTTCTGGTCATAAACAATTTATAAAATCCAACATATTTTGCACTAATCAGGGAGAGCGGCCAGTCTCCATCCGGCGGTTTTTAATTCTGCAAGATGTGAGGCTTTCTCTTTCCTAATTCTAGATTTGATGAAGCACAATCGCGAGTTAGGTGCGTTCAGGTTATGCGAATCCCAAGATAATCATACAGACTTGAATCGATGAACCAGTCTGAACACATTCAACAGTGTGAATTTGACACAGCAATCCATAGCTGATAGCACCATCAATTATATCCCTTCGTTCCTTGTTTTGCGGTGTGATTGTGTCAGGGTCACATCCTCCAATCTAGTCTGTCGATCATGTCAAATATCTGAAGTTCTTACAACTCAGCGTATGTGTCGAGATAAAATTAGATTTGAATGCCATACTACAATACATGGCTATTCCTCTTCGGCTGAGTGGTTCTTTATGTACAGACTCTCGGCCATGCCGCTTTAGGTTCTTCATCTGAAAATGTATTAAAGGCACTCACTACGTGACAACATTGTGTCTTTGGTTTCAATTCCCCCTCTACCTCGCCATTCTTGCAAGCTCTCGCCCTCACTTCTGCCCTCCCTGACCAAATGACTTATACACGAGTAATCAGTCAGTCAATTATGTTCCACTCCACTTTGTTCTTGCCCTGCTTAACATCTCATATAGGCCTCAAGGCCGTTGCGACTAAAGCGGATTTTCAGGACTTAGTTAGTGAACCGAGTCTGGCTGACACCTGTCCCACGGAGCATGATGGGAGGTATCTTCCTGCACACCTTTATTCTGATGACAGCAACATAAACTGGTGCCACCACTCGCTGGGCCAAGTCCTCGTCGTCCGAGCCATTGCCAGAAACTACAGTGAGACGGACAGCAGCTCCGACGCATCCAACGCAATTGCCAAAGCGGGGAAACTATCCGGCTCTGCTGTGGTTGATATTGGCCTCCCCACACCGAGTGACTTGTACGACATTGTTTGGGGTCTCCTGCTGGACTTTGTCCAAGCCAAAGTGACCAAGTGGGCTAAAGCCAATATGGACGGCCCAATTGCCAATGAGATCACCTCCTATGTGAAACAGGCTCTCAGCCTCCTCCCTATTCCGGTCCCAGCATTCTTTCTGAATGCCGTGGCGAATCTAGTCATCCCACTGCTTGTAACCTTCATCATTTCGCAACTGGCCTCTCAGGTAGGATTTGTCTCTTTATCCGTCTCAAAATATTAGATTAATTAATATTACGGATTAGAACACTGGCAGCAAGCTCATCATCCATGTACTCTCCACATTTCCATGTCATACAGCCAAGAGTCTGAAGGTGATGCAGAGTTTAGGTAAGCTATTCCGCTGCCAATTCCAGGATGTCCGCATGCTCACTTTCTCATTTAATTGTTATTGTTCAGATCGAAAGATTCTCCTCGCTGCTGGATTGAAACACCGCCATCTGCCGCCCCATCTCATTCTGACCGAAGACGACGATGATGATGACGATGATGATGACAACGACGACACACCCATGTATGGTGTTCTGGGTCAGCCAGACAATCGTGACAGCCACAAAGACCTGCAACAATTCTACCAATCTGACATTCCAAATGGCTGCAAGCCACTCCAGCTCACACAGATCATTGCGGCTCAAGTCAGAACTACAGACGCTGACACTTTCGGACTCGCTGTCTGGAAGACCTTAGATGATGACACCAAGAAGACGCTTAGGGGGTATGCCACAGCACATCCCATGGACAGGGCATCTATCGCAGATGCGCTTTATACCCCCATCAAAACTCTTCTGCAGCAGGACCTGTATGACGTGCTGGGCCCCATTCTTGATTCATTCACTGCCTTGAAGGTGCCTGAGGTCACAGAGTACGTGGTCACTACCCAGGGATGAGCATCGTCAGGTGCGTGTGGTGCTTGTTTGAACTTTTTGCATGGCACTGCAGCGCTTTCACTCCGTATTCCCCGTCATGATTGTGTTAAAATATACAATAACCACCAGGTCACCGTATGTGTGTTTCAGCCTCGTTCATTTCCAACCTGTCTCTTTCATACTTTAAACTTTCAAAAAAAAATGTTTTGTAAAATTCCTGCCCGTTTGTCTTGAAATTAACTTGTAACATTCTGAGTACTTACAATTAGTATTATCGGACACTTTCTTTACCATTTGACGCTTGTTGTATACCTTCTCCCCCTCAAATATCAATCATGTTACTCAGGATGACAGAAGGAAGTGATTCAAGCACTTTATTACCTCAGAACCAAGCCTGCATCAGCGACCATTTATGGTAATTCATTTGGATGGACTACTAGAACGTCTGATTTTGAGACTAAATCTGTACTTCTTCTGCACGCAATAAGGAATTGTTACGAATGAATGCTTACTGAAGGAAGGTTTACAAACAAACACATTGCCCGTTCATTTCTCCCTTCTCTGTTATTTTGATCTGACGAAAAAATGAAAGCAAAGAGCGCGCAAGAAAGACAACAGAAACGCAAAATCGCCAGTAGTCTATATGAGCGCAGGATAGAAATGGAACTGCCACAAGGACAGAGGGGAACGGACTTTTGAAAAATGTAGGCATGGCCTATTTTGTATGACAGGTCAGCACGACAGTCTTTTTGCTGTGAATCATTCAAGGGTGGTGGTTAGGACATGTCAAACACAGCGAGTACAGTCAGCAGTAGACAACGGCGGGAAAAGAAATGAAAAGGCAGAGCACTTCTACATCAGCGATAGGTCAACAATCTCTAGGCAAACGAGGGGTGCGGGATTGTGACACAAACCGATTCATCGATAAGATAGCAAAGGCTACCTTCCATTACCAGTTAGGTCAATGACACGGTAGAATCACGAAAGGAACCAATTTCATCACTGAGAAGAGCTTGACCGCAGTGATGGGGATTGGTTGTGTAAGTTCAATCGGAGCGGGACGTGGTAGAAAAGGGAAGGTGGAGCAGACTGCATGGCGGGAAGGTGGTGGTATTCAAGGAGGGGTCTTGGTGTCAAAATCGCGCGATTTCTAGTGGCGCTCAACAATCAGGCACATAACCATATTGGGAAATATGGTGTCATAAAGCTATTTTCGGTCCCAGACTCCCAGCCAAGGGTGCCGGATTTAAACTCCGACACCGGACGTTGGTTAGTTAGGCCAGCCTTCGACACTGAAAAAAAAATTGGAGGTCACTTAAAATTGGTTTCCAGAGGGCTTGGATAGATTCATATTCTCATAATTACATATGAGAGTGCTTACAACAAGCAAAATAATGATGTAGAAACAAATGATAGTCCCAACTTCCTAATTAGGAAGCAGAACACACTGTCGCAGCCAATTTTCTGATCGAGTCTACCTCGCGTACTGCATCTAGCATGCCCACATTACGAACAGTGCATATCTGCTAACAGGGTCAGCAGACAATTGCGAGTAATAATATAATAGGTTTTACCTGGGGCTATTGACATGGATGGGACAGTTGAATGCCCAGACTGCGGCACTCTTGTTCATTGTGGAAAAGTTGGCATCGTTAGAGGCACATCTGGACCCATCTTTGTGCTCAAGGATTAGAGATTTAATTAGCTCGGTATAAGTATGCTAAGGGCCTGTCTTAGTCAATTCCCACAGGAAGATGAGATCAGCACATTGATGTTCATGGTTTATTAATATTGGCCAACAATTAATGAGCGAACATCCTGTGACACACGCAGGGAAGGCTGAGGAGGGGCAGTTCGATGCAGGGAGAGGCCGTAAGATTCACTCAGGGAGTCTGGAGTCTGGAGTCAATGTAGAAAGGTTTTATTAGCTATCCATATGTAAAGTATTATAACTATAGTATTGCTCACCTGGAGTCAATGTAGAAAGGTTGAACTCCAGTAAGCTGAGCACCGCAGACAACACAACAAGTTTGCATATGTATATGTTCTAAGGGAAAGATAAGATAGAGATAGAGGAAACATACATGATCACGATGTTCACATTCATCACTCCCACTTGACGAAATATCTATCCCTTGACCACTCCCAATTTGTCTCGGAATTTTTCGAATGCTTCACAGGGAAGCGCCTTTGTGAAGATGTTGGCAAGCATGTCTTTAGTAGAGCAATATTGTAAGTTGATTTCTTTGCTTTCGATGCATTCTCAAAGGAAATGATGCCTGATGTCGATGTGTTTAGCACGCGAGTGTGCAGTGGGGTTGCGTGCCAACACAATGCAACCTTGATTATCCGCATGGATTACTGTGGCATGTGCTTGGGGGTGCCTGAGGTCCTCCAACAGGACCTGAAGCCAAATGGCTTCTTTGGTGGCATTTGATGCTGCCATGTACTCAGCCTCTACCGTCGACAGTGCAATGATTGGCTGCTTCTTGGATGACCATGAGACTGAACCACCGGCCACGTTGAACATGAATCCGCTCATAGAATGGCACGAATCAATGTCTTGTGCCCAGTTTGAATCTGTCCAGCCAATCAAATTGATGGACTCGTCGCTCCCACTTCTTCCAAACACTAGTTTGAGCCCGGTTGTGCCTTTCAGGTAGTGGAGAATGCGCTTCACAGCCTCTAGGTGTGGTTTTCCAGGAGTGCTGCCAAATTGAGATATGATGCCAACAGGTTATTGGATGTCGGGTCGAGTTTGGGTGGCATAGAGTAGTGCCCCAACTATTTCAAGGTAATGTAAGCTGTTTGCAAATTTGGTGTATTCTGAATGCTCGGCATCAGTTTTAGGTGACTGCGAGATGGAGAGGACTTGCTTGGTGGCAAGGGGTGTGGAAACGGGGGCGCATTCAGACATGCCAAACCGCACAAGGATTTGGTGGATGTAAGCGGTCTGGTTTAGAGAAATGGTGCGTGCCTGTCGGTTTCTTTTGACCTGGATCCCTAAGATATATCTCAGTTCTCCCAGATCCAAAATCTCAAATTCTCCAGATAGTTCACCCTTGAACTTCTGGATGGTTGCAAGACTTTTTGCGGTGACAGCCATATCATCGACGTATACTAGCACCAGCATCACAATCTCGCCATTCTTTTGAAGGATATAGAGGCAGTCATCTGCCTGGCTCTTTTCAAAGCCAGCTTTTGACATGACCTCATCAAGCTTCATCTTCCACTGTCGCCCAGCCTGCTTCCCCATAAAGCGGCTTCCTCTGCCTCCAGTACCCACCACTCTTTCCTGCGATGACCACGCCGTCTGGAATTGTCATGTATAATTCCTCCTCAAGGTCTCCCTGAAGGTAAGCTGCTACCACATCTACTTGGTGCAGCTTCCAGTCTTTCCAGGCAACAACTGACAGGAGGGTACAAAGGGTGGTGAATTTTGCAACGGAAGAGAATGTTTCAGTGAAGTCCTGGCCATATACTTGCGAGAAGCCTTTTGCAACGATCCAAGCCTTGTACTTTGAGACGTTCCCATGCCCATCACATTTGACATGAAACACAATGCGGCTGCTTATGGCTTTTCGACCATTTGGCACACTGGGGACCCACTCAAAAGTGCCGGTCTTCTGTAATGTCTTGTACTCAGTCATGATTGCCTCCTCCCACTGCTTTGAGTATGTGAAGGCCATAGCCTCACGGTAAGTTCTTGGCTCATTCTCTTCAAATGCAATAAAGGCTCTGTGTTGACCTTCATTTTCTACAGGTGCTTCGTTGTCATCCAGTGTAAGGCCATAATGGCTGACCAGGTTACGAACACGTGTTGGGTGGTCCCTGGGTGGCAGGGCGGCCCACTTCAATACTTTCGGCACTACGGCAGCTGGTTCAATAGCAAACTCGGGGGTAGGGGGTATTTCTGGAGGTGGTGCCATGGCAGGTTCGGGTGCAGGTTCAGCAGGAGTGGGTTTTGACAGAGGTGTGGCGTGAGTCTCAATGTTTTCATCTGGGACTAACCCAGCTAACTCCTCAGTAGTTGGTGCACTCCCCCTTATCTCAACCTCAGCTAAATCTCCAGGGCTGTCATCCTCCATGAAACATATGTCCCTTGATGTTATTAACTTCCCAGTCTCAATGTCTTCCAGTCTGTAGCCCTTGGTTTTGTCAGTCCACCAGCCAAGCAGGTGGCACTTGATGGAAGTGACCTCAAGTTTCCCTCCATGTAACTTCTTCAGAATGTTGGCATAGGTGACTGATCCAAAAATCCGAAGTGAGACACATCTGGCTTCTGGCCTGTCCAGGCCTCCTGGGGAACGATATCATCCAGAGCGAAAGTAGGTGAGCAGCTTTGAATGTGAACTGCATACATAAATGCTTCTCCCCAATAGCACAAGTCCATTCCGGTGGAGTGTAGCATGCAGCGCACCATCTCAAATAATACAGTGATAGCTCTCTCAGCTATTCTGTTCTGCTCCGGGGTGTAGGGTATGGTCGTCTCATGAATGACTCCATTACAATGGCAGAATTCCATAAGTAGTTCCTTAATGAATTCCTAACCCACATCTGAACGTATCTGTTTCAACTTCTTTCCACATTGTCTCTCTAACATCGCCACTATCTCTCACAGTGCAGCTGCTGCCTCGCTCTTCAGTTTCAACAGTTGACCGACTGGGAATCTAGAGCTGACCTCAATGACAATTAGGGCATACTTCAACCCTGTCCAAGTCTCGACAGACATTGGCCCAGTCAGGTCAACAGCAATCATACCCATCTTCTTGTATGTGGTGGCACTTGCTCGGAGAAAAGGAACTCAATGTGACTTGCCAAGGGTGCAACCCTCACAAATGTGGTGCATGCCTGCAATGTGGCCTTCATGTGTTCACCCCAGACCATGTAGTTGTCGCCAGAGAGTTTAGAGAATTGAAATGTATCTCCAGACGTAGAACTAGATGATGCCATTGTGTTAAGTAGACCACTGCTGGGGCCCATAACCTAACGAGTGAACGTCCTGTGATGCGTGCAGGGAAGGCTGAAATTATTTGAGCTATTTGTCACTTAAATTTGGCAGGTGGGCAACTGCCTACCTTGATCTGTTTGACAGCTTGAGCAACTGCCCTTATAATAAGTATTAGGTAGCTGATACAGGTGGAAAGATCAGTGTCAGTCTCCTTTGTTTTCTGAGCATGAATTGTCTGAATTTCAAGCTGCTTGAGGGAATATTGAACAGTCCATCCCATCTCACTGGAGACAATTTGTAATTCCATGTTCCATCTATCTTTTTGGGCCCTGGCCCAATGGTAATGGATATGATTAACTGTTGAGTTGTAAATACTTTACACAATTAAACAATACACTCCCCTACATTCTATCATGGCTGCTGGATCATCATCTAAGCTTCCATCACAATTCCAGATCCATGACAACTTGATCCCAGAGGTGCCAGGAATGTTTGGATCACAGATTGCTGTGCTTGATGACAGGTCTCCTGGCTAAAGACCTTTGTATTTTCTTTCAAGCTGAACCTTCCTGTCTCCAGCTAAGTGCATCAATGCTGTTCTTGCCTTTCTAAAGCAGCAGAATTTCAATGCAATCAATGCCAAGAGTTTTGCAATTTCTGTATGCCCATGAGTTTTGACCTGCTTTGTGGGGGCCATGCACAGAACATGAGAATACATGAATGATTTCTCTGCAATTAATTCCTGGATGGATTGCAAGAGCTGTTCAATTTGAACCTGATGCAATTCAAATTCCACTTCTGAAAAATAACTGATTTGTCAATCTCAACAATTGAAAATGGTCTATGAACAAGGGCAACTGTGAGAAGGGGATAAACAAACTAATGCTGTTAGTTGCAATCACTCAGTAACTGGTGATATGATACTAACTGAGATGGACAGGAAGAAGCATGCAACAATGTTGTAACTGATGACTCCACCTTCATTGTCAGGAATCCTTGCTTGGCACACTGCAGTGAATATCTGATACTAAAATCAGTCAATTTTAGAGTAGCTAATATGTTTACACACCTGTAATATACTATAGACAGGACCTGATTCCACAAGAAGCAGCAACATATGCCACACTCTAAATAACCTCTGTCCAGCATTATTACTTTTAAGAAATAATAAATGCTGTCTATGGTTGGACATATTTTAGTGTAATCTATGGTAGATTGCATCAATTTGCTCACCATAGTGTCCATCCAATGAATAAGGTACTGACAACATTGGTAATAATTGGCATCCATGTGGTAACAACATTTAAAATGACAAAAAGTTGGGTTTCTGTGTCTAGCAGCTCTTGATCCACAGTGGGTATCTTGATGCGAATGTAAATGTTGTTCCTAGACATGTACATACTCATAAGTACAATCTGAATTATCACAACTGAATACCTACCAAAGGTGATGGCACATAGAGTGACAGAAAGATACAATGCCCATTTCCTCTGCTTGAAGAGCATCCATGCATGCCAAATGATGAATATGTCATTAAAAGTAGGCTGATTAATATAACCATTAGTAGCAGAAATGTCATTCATGCCCAACAGCACCTGTAGCCCCTCCAACCAGATTTTAAGATGTTTAACCCAGCTGAACAAGATGTCGACTGATTTTGCACTAGTGAACAAAACACAGCAACCAGCCAGTGCTGCAATTACATTGATCACCTGGAACATAGTCAGAATAATGAACCCCAAAATGCTGAGGTATAGCGTTGCTCGAGCACTGAAAGTTGTCTGTTTCTAGGATGAGGTAGTAAATCATTGTTATGCATATTGGTGCCAAGATACCTGGAATATGTGGGATGGCTGTCAAGGCGCTACAACTAGATTGGAATGCATAAATGTGCACGTGCCATACATAAGAGTTGTGACAATGCCATTGGTTGCATTGGTAAGTATTGCTGTGCCCCACACTTGGATATTAGATCGTTCATTGGGTGTCATGGCTGAATCATACAGTCGTGTTTAGACCAAGATGGAATTCTGCTTGGGTTTATATGGTTGTTATACCATGAAAGGTACAGAGTATGAAACGGGGATTGCGACATTTTTGATGAGGATGACAGTTGACCAATAACAGTGCTGGTGGTATGTGTTGAGAGACCTCTTGAAGTATGTGAAGATGTTCAAAAAGTTATTAGCTGCCAAAGCTGTGGGCACATACAATCATGATGATGTCTATGAAACAAGGGCATCATTGGAGATGCTGGGCATCTGCAGGTGATATGAGGGATTGAAGATTATTGATATAGTTATCAGTGCCTATTATTAAACTCTACAATGGATGCCACAGCACTCATGTTAGCAGATATTCAGTGAGGCTGTACTTTATTCAATCTTTCGAGAACCTCTCTCACTGTTTGTGTTCAGTCCATGTTAACTCTTTCAAATGACATTCAGTCTTGATTCCTGTGAGTACTTTGTAAAATCATGACTCTTCGTTGGACAGATCAACTCGAGGAGCCATCCATCTCATCAAACAAAAAAACTATTCAAGTGAGAACACCAACCCACTCCATGCAGCTCCAGATGGCAGAGTCTATGCTGTGCTGCATCCTTGTTAGGGCAACACTACAATAGCAGCAGGCTCCCACAAGATAGACCCTCTGAGAGAGATAGAGAGAGAGAAAGAGAGAGATAGGAGGAGATTCCTAGAAGTCTCAGATGTTCACACTCAAGAGTAGTGGAAATCCTAAGAGAACTCGAATGAGGACTCCAGGAGT
>JABAJS010000308.1:0-13630 GCA_018221635.1 Tephrocybe sp. 10521TJB
CAAGATTCTGGGTTCAACTCTATTGTTGAGATTTTATTTTTCATTAAAATAATAAGAACAGGGGCTACAAAGGGCAGTCCATTGGGGTTTGGTGGAGTCCACCTGGACTAAAATCCATGTGGACTCCAGTTTGTCCAGTGGAATTATTGGGAGCCCAGTTGGAGTCCACTGGACTCTGGTAGGATTCTGACTGGACTGAACTTACCAAATTCCTTACTTCTAAGTTCTGGCTGGTGTAAAATTCCAGTGGACTCTGACTGGACTCTGACCAGAATAGGTGGGGGAGTGTAAAGTACTCCTCCAACCCTCTCCATGTGACACAACATCTGTCTATCCCAGCTGTCTCTCATTACAAGAATGGTCTGATCATGAAAAGAACCAAGCTAGACTGCTTGGCATCAGATAAGATGAGATACAACAGAAGAGCCATCTCCCAGAAGCTGGAGAACACATGGTCCATGATCCTACCAGAGGGGCATGCCCCACACAGGGCATGGAGAGGGCTTGCTAGAGTTCTAGTGAGTGTTGGCAGATTTTCGGCACTGAGCTCTACATATTTGAAGTGCATAAATGCATTTCCCTAGAGTGGACCTCACAACTCCCTAAATAAACCACATTTCCACCTATTTTCTGCTACCTGGGGATTATCTTTGTGGTCTCCTTGCATAATGATAGAACCGCCAAAAAAAAACAGAGAAGCACAATCAAGAGATTTTACACAGAACCCCCATTCCAGTTGCTACCCCACCATTTCCGTATCCGCTCCCCGCCATGCTCTTCATATTCCTGCTGCGTGACCCCCACTTTAGCAAATTCTTCTGTTGAAGCAAAGCCAGCCATGCCCTTCCATGCATCTAACATTGGATCCCTGGCCTGAGCAACTCCAATTGGCATCTCTGTCGGCAAGTTTGGACGGAGTGTAGCACACAGTCGTGGGATGAGTCCAGGCAATTGTGACGGTGCACCTGTCAAGAAAATATTCTAGAGAGGCCAGTTACTTATATGCACCGGACAGGTATCTGAATGTAACTTGCCTGAACTAGGCGACCCTTTTCAAAGTCGGGGAACCTGGAGAGGACGTTCTGGATGACCTCTCCTAGGCCTGCTGAATCTACACCGGCCATACTCGGGGAGAACCATGCTTCGCATACACGCCATCGCTCAACATTCAGATGAATGCGGGCATTGCCTAGGGTAGGGATGACTCATGAGGAAGTGAAGATGGACTAAAGCGGAATCGACTCCACACCTTCAATATCAAATTCTTCATATATTGGCTTGAATGCTGATATAAGAGCCGACCGTTGCGTCGTGATAGAAGCGTGCGTTTCTTTGAGTGTGAATGTCGGGTCATGAGCTAGGAGCTTCGATTCGACAATGGAGAGTTGGTTGAGATCTTCTTCCTCATCAGATGAAGGGGCCGCTGTGTTCTGCGTGCCAAGGTCAGAGATCGATTTCACAACTCATAACTAGGTACTCACGATCTTGCGGTAAATAGCCCAATCAGCGTCGTCAGCACCAAATAAATCCTCTGACCTGCAGTTATACAAGGCCTTTCGTATAAACCGGAAGAATGTCTAACTCACCTCCTCCGCCTTTCCGTTTCTTCTTTGGCATACGGTCATCATTTGCAAGGTTAGCGATGCTTTTCATGCGAGCCTGCGCTGCTGCACTTTTACGATCGCCGAGTGCAGCCTTTCGCCTCGCTCTTTCCTTAATCTTGCCGATCAAAGCCTTGCCTCATGTTGAGTATCAGTTAATCTAGTGCAGTCGAGAGCAAACTAACCTCCTGCTCCTGTCTCATTTTTCGTGACCAGCCACTAAGGTCCAGGTCGCGTTCCTCTTCTTCTTTGTGTTCTTCTTTCTCCCTCTCTGCCCTCTCGCGTTCTTTCTCGCGTTTTGCGCGGGCACGAGCTTCGAAGCCAGCTTTCATTAACTTTTGTTTCTTCTTCTCTTTCAGCCCATCTTCATCAAGCTGAAAGATCCATGAATCCATGACTTGAATGACAGAGTGAAAAGTATACGGACATCAGCATCTGGAACATCCACCAATGGGAATGAAGGCTCCTCCTGTGATAGATTCGAGTCAGATCGTTAGTGAGGCAATCATTATATTGGACTAGGCTTACTACAATGTCCTCCCCTTCTGCTTCCTTCTTTCGAGCTTTTTTGAGATCACTCTCGAGTTTCTTAATTGCCTCCTCAAGCCCGGCATCGTCATCGAAACCTTCTTCCTGCAGCTTGATCTGGGAAGCGTAAGTAAAATCATCATAGTAAAGGGCAGCAATTGGCTCACTGCCCATTCGCGTTTCGAGAAGTCGTCCCGACTATCACGCAAATCTAAAAGGTATCGCAGATCATTTTCTTTCTGAACTAACTGAAGGGGTCAATTAGCTCATGCGGATATTGTGTGAAAGAATGCAATACACACCTTTTCTATACGAGTCTTCGCTGCCAATTCTTGCAACTTTCTCCCCTGTTCCTTCCTCTTCTCCGCAATCCTACTCAGTTCTTCTTCTGTCTTTTCTTCGTATACAGGCAGAACAAATGGAAACTGGATAATGCGCTCGGCAGCGCGCATTTGGAGTGGATCTTTGAGACTTTGAAGGATAGAGGTGTAGTCTGTCGCGAATTCGCAGAAGTTCTGAAGCATCCACTGTGAAAATTTTTAATGTAAAAAACAACAAATTGAAGGAAAGGTATTACGTTTGACTGGGGCGGAGTTACGCGCGTAGAAAAGTTGGAGTATTTGAGTTGGACTAGCTTCAACAGATAATCTGACGCCTGTGAGCCGCCCCACGGTATCCTAAGAGCTTTCAGAGGGAGAAATCTTGACAAGTGTGTGGTGCGGACCGTTTTGCGTGACTCATGATGCCTTTTCCATTTAATACTGGGATGACGGAAGTTGAGGCAGTATTGAAGGAGACTACAAGGCCGTCCGAAGTGAAAGGTTCTTGAGCTGTTGCTCTGGGACTATTCTGATAAAAAGACATGACGCCGTCGACGCAATATGCCAAGGAGGGGACCCGGTACAGCTCGAACATAAGCTCAGAAGTTACTGGGAGGCATGTGAGGCGTGGCGCGCGAAAGTTACAGGAAAACGTACATGAGCGCGAGTGCAGGGGTGAGGCAAGACGTTCGGTCATGAGTATAGGGTGATCGACAGTGGGGGTATCAACCCCAAGGGAGACAAAAGCATAGTCAAGAGCGTTTTCCTATGTCTCAAGGACGCGTTTGTCTTGGATATGTGGCGCGACGGTGACATTGTGCTCACCAGTGCGTCGAAGTTGAGGAGGACATCGCCTTCCCATGGGAACCTAGATTGGGCTTTTGCACCACTGTCGATCTCTACGCCTTCCCCGAAGAGAAGGAGAGGTTTGTTGGTCTTGCGTTCCTTGTACTTTGCGATGACATTGGGTCCAGAATGGGGAACTGGAAAGGAAGAAAAGCCCCATCGAAAGGTGGCGGATCCGTTGTCGATGATGAGCGGGGTATGGGCACTGCGGTGTGGAGGATATGGCTCCGGGAAAGAAGGGACGGACGGCGGGGAGGGCGTTGGGAGACGTGTGATGTTCATGTTAAAGAGCTGTTTGGCCTTGTCGACAAACAAGAATTTTAAGTTGAACGCTTGACCACGACGGCCATGGATCTCTCGTCACTGCTCACGTCGTCCAAGAGCCTCACCTCCCATTTATCTCGCCCGGACCTCCCTTCTGTTCATCTCTCGTTGGACCAGGTTGAAGCACAGTCTCGTCGTCTTGTTTCTCGTCAGCCAGGTTCGTCCACCGACACAGATCGCGCGTACGTCGAATGGCCCAGGTTTTCAGTTTGATTCTTAATTCTTCTGTAGAAACTATCTCCTTGCCCAAGCACACGTCGATGCATCTGCACTCTCAAATTCCATTGCCCACTTGAACACATCCACCACTTTTTCTCCTCTTCAACCGCTCCAAGACACTGATGTTGCTGGCTATCTGCGTCATGCACACGAGCAGAATCTCATATCAACAATAGAGGAGGGCAGAAAAGAGACTCAGGAAGAGTTCTATCGTGCTTTGGAGGAGCGCAGCCATCGCGACTGGGAGGCAAAGAAGAAACGCGTCTTTGAGGAACTTGGGGGTCGCGTTTCCATTGACAATCGAGTCATGTCAGAGCTCAAGAAGAGCCCTCATGGGAAAAGCTCTCTTATGGTGAGTGCCTTTTTCCCACTTGCTCTACCTCACTAACTGTACAACAGCAGTCAACTAGCACACCTACACTTTCCTTACAGATGCAGAATAAAATGATGGCCTATGACCGTGTCATTACTGATTTCAATGCTGCTCGTCTCAGCGGCACTTCATTCCCCATCATACACGCCCTACTATCCGCATCCACTGTTGTAGACCCAGATGTAAGTCTTTCCAGACATTTTCAGTGGTCAAGGCCAACGATCTTCCAGTCAAGATACACTCGAATGACGCAGATCTTTCACATACTCGCCAAAATAACGATTGAACCTCCTGCGCTGCCACCCATCGAGCATGCTGGTGCGCACATCCTCAATGCACCGCTTTTTGAACGTAAATATGCACGCGTCTACCTCGGCGATGCTTCATCCCGAGACGCTAACGCACTACGTCGTCAAATTGCCAAGGGAGCCTGTGAGGCACTTGAGGAGCAGTACTGGGATGTCTTGGAGCGGACAATTCAAGCACGACCAACGGAGGCTCGTTTGGGTGGAGACCCTAGCGTTGCTAACAAGGTTCGAGCTTTCTTGGCCCTGCGGTATTACCATAATGGAGAGTGGGAAGATAGGATTGAAGTGTGTCCCTTCTTGCCTTAATGTTCAATTGCTAAAGTGTTCTTTTCAGTTGATCGCTGGTCAGCCGTTGTGGGCGAGGCTCTTTTATCTTGTCCGGACAGGTCACGCAGAAGAGGCTTTGGCGGAGGCGCTCAAGTTTCAAGAGGTTATCAACCATCGCGAAGCCAGTTTCCTCACACATTTCAAAACTTGGATCAAATCCCCCGAGCGCAAGTATGCTTCACGAGCTGCTAAGTCCCTCATTATTACTGATTTTACTTCAAAAAAGGCTTCCAAAGGCGCATCGAGATCATCTTCAAATGATCTATAACGCCCACATGTTGCACTCGGCTACTGTGGATCCATTCAAATTAGCGTTGTATAAACTGATGGGAAAGCTTGAGCCCTCACGCAGGAGCGTACAACAAGTCACAACGACGACGGAGGATTGGATTTGGTTCCAACTCACAATGGTAGTCCGACTTCCCTGATAGTCTTAACAACACTTACCACAGCCACTAGGTTGACGAAGACGAGGAAGGTGGCCTTCGTGCATTGTCTGAAGTTCTCTTGGGATATGGAGAGCGCCACTTTGATAACCAACAAAAGGGCGTTTGGGCCAGTGTGCTTCTCATGTGCGGGCAGTTTGAAAGGGCAGGTGGTATTTTTTTGCCTGGCGTCGCCACATAGCTGATGCTCTTCTAGGCTGTTGCGGCGCTGTGGGAACATCAAGAGACTGAGGTGGAAGCTGTGCATTTAGCAATCGCGCTAGCTTACCATGGTCTTCTTCGTGTCCCGTCTCGTGCAGAGACTTCGGATATGACCCCTCGTGAGTGGTGCCCCCCTGTAGTGCATGTTGTCTTGTTTGACGCTTGAAGCAAGTATCCTTGTCGCCAGCCTCACCCCCAGCATTGAGTTTATCAACGTTAATTTGGCGATACGTCCGCCAGTTCGTCAAGATGGATGCCAAAGAGGCGTTGCAGTATGTGTACTGTGTGTCTCTTTCGGCTGATCAAGGAGATATTGGGAAAGAGCAGGTTGAGAATGCGTGGGAGCAAGTGAGACGGATTATTGTGTTGGGAAACGGTGGTCCAGGTTGGGAAGAACTGGTTGGAGGGTATAGGCCAGATGGCACGCGATTTGTAGGCTTTTTTTTGCTCTCGAAACTAAATGGTAGACAACTGACGGGTGTCGTATCAGAGCGGCGTCATCGAGCAAGGAGCAAGTCTGCTCCACCTAAAAGACAGCAAGCGATTCAACGAACAGATCCTTGTCCGAGCTGCTAAACACTCGGACGAGAACGACAGAACTGCAGAGGCTATCAAGCTATACAACCTTGCTGGCGACTATGAAACTGTCGTCGCTTGCCTTGCCCAGGCACTGAGCAACACGATCTCCAAACCTAGCCCAGAGGAGAAGGATCGGGCGCTTGAAAAGACTGCTGTCGATATCATACGACATTACGAGAGGACGAATAGGGCTGCAGGTAAGGATAGGGAGGCAGTCGTCCGACTGTTACGCATTCGAGAGGCCAAGGACCAAATCGCCTCCGGAAGACCGGAGGTTGCCATTGATGTAGGTTAGATTCTCCATGATCCTAAGCTCCTGTGCCAATTTTCTGCTTTAGATCATGGAGTCAACCGAACTGATTCCTCTTGGTGGCGATGTTGCCAAGATCACGCGTCGGGCAGAGGAATTCAAAGACCTTCACGATACATTGCAAAGGAACTTGCAGACCTATCTCCCTCTTACAATGGAAGCTCTTGCTGGGGTTCATCAAAGGGTCAAGTCCTCCATTGTGCCGGACGCAACGCGCCAAATGGTGAGTACGATGGCGCTGGTGCTGACGGAAACGGGGGTTAACGCATACTTATCCAGACACTTGCTGCGATTCGTCGCAAGTCAAGATCGTTGATGATCTTCGCTGGTATTCTCAAGTACCGCATGTCGCCAGACATATATTCGTATCTGGCGAGGCTGGACGTCGAAATTGCACTGTAATCACTATCTTGTATCATACTGCTATCTTTTCGTGTCCATTTTGTGAAGGACAACAGCTTTGGGACAGGAACTTCCCAAGCCAGAATAGACCAAAATTATACTCACGTTTGGTTTTAAAGAGGGCTGAGGCAACATTGTCACTAAATAAAATATACAGCGCACGAATAAAAGCCGCACAATAAGGGAACGATATACAGGATTACCGCTGTGTCGAGACGAAGGCTTCGTTGTCGTCATCCTCTCCATCTCCACTACTCTCTCCTTCGTCAAATGAATCTTCCTCACCTTGTTGAATTTCCTCTTGTGCTGACTGCCGGCGTTGCAACTGTACATCATTAGAGTCAATAAAAGGCGAACGCAAATCAATCATTGACACTAACATGATACATGGCTGTCCAGTATCCACTCCAATACATGGCTCCCATTGCATGCGTGAAGGCTTCGTCCTGGCTCACAATGGGTCCCGGCGCGCCAGAAAGGAATGATGGAACGCCATCTGGTAGACGCGTGCTCAACGATGGGTCGTGCGAGGGGGTGAAAGTGTCAAAGTTCAATGGACGAGAGTTCTCTTGTTCGCGAACAGGGAAAATATTTCCATTCGGATCGGTTTGACCAATTTTCTCAGCGTTTTTGGGTATATTGTACCATCTGAGCACCATAGGCATAAGAACACAAAAGGAATCGCAGGCAAACGAGAGGCTCACAAAGGTGAATGATGGACTGGCTCCTTTTTCCAGCCCTTTTCTGGTCCATTGTATGCTTCGTATTCCTCTGTAGCAGCGTTCCACGCATCGATGAGAGCAGAGTCATCCCAAATTTCTTCATGACTCAAATCACGACCTTCATCCTCCGGCTCTACGTCTTCATCCACGGCGACCGAAGATGTTTGATCTATGTTGTCAACATGGCCTTGACGAAAGCTGTTGGTTGTTGACAGGGCGGTATTGTGGTTGCGCCCTTTATTTTTGTTCCACTTCCGTTTTTTGGCTGGGGGCGGCTTATGGGATTGAGGTAATGAAGGATTCGTATGATAGGGGATTGTGATATCGTCGTAGGAAACCAAGGACCTTGCCCCACTGGCCATTGAGATATGGATGTAAGAAGTTAAAAGCAAACAATGGCTTCTATGTAACAAATCCTGAAACATAATAATACATCTCTTGGCCTACGATCCATGAGGTCACCAATCCCCTGCCTCTTCCCAACCACCCTTATCTCTGGTTCCCGGCGCTCCAAATTTTGTTTTCGTTTTTGCCTTACGTCCTCCCAACTCCTTGTACATGCCCCGCATTTCGACTTTGCCCGGTTTAGCCGCAGCCTCAGCTTCCAACTTCCATTGCTCTTCCTTCAGCTCTCTGGGTGTTTGATATCCAGAGTTCGAGACAGGTGATGAGTATCCTGAGCCTCTCGAGAATGGAGTGGACCTGGGTGATCTGTCACCTCTGGAGCGGAGGTGTGTGACTCTCTGCGAGAAGCTGATGAGATAAACCCCAGCTGGAAAAGCAAAACCCACCCAATCTTGTTTGGATTCGCGTTTAGTCCATTTTCCAGGAGGGAGACTGTCATCTTGAAAATTCTCTTTGCGATAATGTTGGAACCACACTGCGAGAAATGAGAGCGCGCACAATGGAAAACCAAGAAGGCTCACCATAATTGATCGTCTGACTTCTGCGCCATTTTTTGGACACCAAGGCACACTTTGCTAATTGTCGGATGGATAAGCAACCGAATATTTTTTGAGATACTTCCGTTGGAAATACTCTCAGGGGATCACGGCGAGAGGACGAGATCAGTAAAGGTCCCCGGAGTGGCCGAGCGGAGGCTCCGCGAGTAGGAGAAGATGGACGTGTGCGATCGGGAGTACCTGGTAGTGAAACCTGAAGACTAAATCATTATAAAAAAGATAGAACTATACTGAGTAGACGCACCACATTCACGATGTCATCGTCAGATTCATCAGAAGTGGTAGGAGCAAGTCGTCGAGCAAGTTCAGCGGATTTAAGTTTCTTGTCAACGGCATGGGCGTCGTTGGTGTGAGATCGCAGGACATCCTGCAGCAAGCTCATGGCGGCGAGAGGAGAGAAAAAATATAGGTAACGACAGGACACAATGCCTTATAAGGAGCTGACAAACCCATCCATGACATCATTCCAAAAATAATAAATAAAAATTAGGCTTAACCTAGATACCCGTGAACAGGGCCCACACTCCCTTTGCGTACGACACGATTTCATCTGCGCCCAGCTTACTCTCACCAAATATTCGGTCAACAAACGTTATGGGAATCTCTCCCACAGTATACCCAAGTGCCCGCGCCCGCACCATCATCTCCATCTGGAAGACATAACCCTTCGATTGCGTCACAGTTATGATGTGGCGAAGTACGGGGAGACGGTATAGTCTGAGAAGAACCGTTAGGATTTGTTGCAAAAAACCGTTTCAACGTACCGGAAACTTCCCGTCAAATCGCTAACGCCCGGGTTAAGCACTGTAGCAGCGAGGAAATTCGCGCCTCGAGAGGTCAGCTTTCGTTTGAGATCCCATCCATGCACGCCGCCCGGGGTTGCGTCAGCGATGTAGGGGGTTGAGGTTGCTCGGTAACGGGTCCCAGTAACAATGTCCAGATTGTGTGCATGCTGTAATCTGCAAAGAAAATAAGACGTTGGAAGACAGGGTTGCCATCCGCGCATACTTTATGAACTGCGGAATGAACTTGGGCTGTAGGCACACATTAGACGAAAATTAAGTTCAAAAAGAGCGGGATCCTACATGGTGAGAGAAGTCGGCGTCCATGATGATAACGAAGTCTCCAGTACAAAAGTTCAGTCCATGAATATATGCTGTTCTAGATTGCAAGTTGGTTGTAGAGAACGCGCAAAGAGGTTCCAGCATACCCAAGACCTAGTTTTCCAGCTCGAGGCTTGAGAACCTGACGATTGACGCGAATGAGAAAGGTAACTGGGACAATGATTGTGTGGACGTACAATTTTGTCCTCTCCGTACACGCTAGCCAGCTGCTTTGCAATTTCCTGAGTGCCATCGGGACTCGCGTCGTCTACGACAATAATCTCCCATGCAAGCTGTCTAGGTCCTTCAGTTCGGCAGTAACGTGGAGTGTCAGCAGGACTTACTGTTCCTCAAACACCTTGGCCAACAGCCAAACAATCACAGGGAGGTTCTTGCGCTCATTGTAGGTTGGGAGAATGACCGAGTACTTATGTGTGTTGGGGGTGGAGAACTGGCCTTGCATGTTCAAGGATACGGTGCTCTCGAAGGGGTTCATCCAAGTACATCAACAAATTCTGAATTTTTGTGACTTGTGACGTGGAGATCTCTGCACAGTCGCTCATGGCAACTCCTGCTCTTCCCTCTCAACATCCTGCCCTCGCCCGGCTAGAGACTTTACTGCGTCAAGTCTTGCGCGTCACCGTATCTGATGGCCGCGTCTTTCTCGGCACCTTCGCTGGCACTGATCAGCCCCTCAATTTATTACTCGTCAATGCCGAAGAATTTCGTCTAGGGGCAGAAGAAAACCCCGACGGTAGATATGTTGGTCAGGTTGTGATCCCCTGGAAACTTATAGTGAAGGTCGAGGGAGAGGCACACAAGGACAACAAACGCAACGATCAGATATATCTCTGATCGCCTTATGGAATCTCAGCCCTTATTTCTTATGGCGAAAAGAACCGCTTCTTTTGCGTAAGTCGTCCTATTGACCAGGAGCGTTTCTTGTCACACAAGAGCACCCTCCAGATTATCGCGCGTTTCGGCGAAATCCCATCATCTTGGTCGTTTGACCAATCGCGTTTTCTCACCGAACTTGTACCCCATGGCACCTTCTTGGCACCTTCACCCGCCGATCTAACTTCTCTGAATTATGCGCCGGATAAACGTACGGGTCCGCCGTCAGACTATGATCACAACACACATAAGGCACATGTAACATCGTCCGGTGAATGGCACCTAGACGGATACACTCCTATCCACACCTACTAGGTCGATTGATCCCAATACTATCTCGCTCCGTAAATTTACCGTTGCCCAACGACACAACCGAGCATTATCCGCGGAGGTAGCGAGCTCGTAGCGAAAGAGTTTAAAGTGATTCCTCTCAGGATGATTGTACGAACAATCCGCGATGTTCCGCGGCATATGCAAGACGGTCACCGCCTTGGCTTTGCTCCTCCCTACTTTTGTAAGGGCAGATCTCGACATCTATACTGACAATGCTCTCGCGTCTGGCTGGGAAGATTGGAGTTGGGGTTCTACGATTGACTATGCTGCGACAGACATTTTTGAGGGCACAAGCAGCATTTCAATCACTTCAGAAGCATGGTCGGCTTTCTCTGTATATCTGGAAGGCACATTCTCCACCTACGCAGGCCTCAGGTTCGACATAGCTGTAAGGTTACACAATCTTACTGGACATACTTGCTGACATCCTCTTCTTTAGGGTGACAATCCAGACGTCTCTATCTATATAGATTCAACTGGCGATGGAGATCAATCCGCAACTATCCCTCTATCAGCTTTCGGACAAACTGTGACAGCGGACGCTTTTACCTCACTTCTGATGGACTTCAGCGCTTTGCCTGGCATTGGTAGCCCGTTGGCAAGTGTCTTGTGCATACCCTCTTCCAACCATATACTAACTATCTGTCGTTCCAGGGAAATGATAGCTGGGATCGAATCACTTTCCAGGGCGGTGCGAATGGAGCAACGGTTTGTCCTACATCGTTTATCTCACTATACATCCCTTGACTTTTCTTCAAGTATCACCTTGACAACATCGTACTTGTCTCTGTATGTTACTTTTCTTTGCCCTTCACATGGCCCGCTCACAACTCCTCTAGTCTATCGTCGTTACCCCCGAATTTCTTAGTGCTGAACCATTTGCCAACAATGTCATTGGTGTGACGACAGTCGGAGCAGTCAATTTCTCTGACGTTAGCGTCATCTTGAACCAACAGGTCAAATTCATTCCATTTCACCAGCTTCTATCGATGATTCAACAAAACAACTAGGTTTTGAGCGTCACCAGCCTGACAACTTATAACCCAATCGATACGCCATCAAGCACTATCACGTATTTGAGCCTTAGTTCATCACTTGCCCCTGGTACTTTGAACATCACCGCCGGTAACGCATCATTTTCCTACGTTCTTCCCACAGTACAGTATGCAAGGTACTTGTGCAAAATTCATCCCTTCCATTGGCGTGACTGTTGACGTCTCTGCGCACTTTAGTGTCGTACAGTCCGTCAGTTCACCAATTAACCCCCATATTTATGGTGTCAACTTCCCGTCGAGTGCAAGTTACATCGCCCATTTAGGCGTAACGATGTCTCGTTGGGGTGGTAATGCCGTCACCGCGTATAACCCTTTTGGCGGATTTACAAATGCTGGTAACGATTGGTACTTCGAAAACCGTGTTATCGACTACGGCCAAGCAGACGACTGGATGGGCTGGGTTGAGGGCGCCGGCTCTGACACCATGCTGACGGTTCCTGCGTATGTTTTCAATAATTATGTTCTCTCCGTAGCCTTTTTTTAATGATTTGCAAAGGCTTGATTGGGTCTCGAAGGATTCCACATCGTACTCGTACCCCGCAAGCGTTTATCCAGGTGAGTGCCTCTTAAAAAAAAACCTGCCAACAAGGCCAACTAACTTGTCCTAATCAGATCAAGGCAGCTTCGACCCCTACAATAGCGACGCTGGTAATGGATTGTTCCCGAACGGATCTTATATCACGCCTGTTCCGGATCCGACCAACGTTTATACACCCTGGAACACAACTCTCGCGATTCAATGGCTTTCAGGACTGCAGAATAAGCCAACTATCGTTACCATCGACAACGAGATCGAAATTGCCAGCAACACGCATCAAGACATGCATCCCATGTACTTAGTCCTTCACTTGATTTTACTGGACGATATACTCATTTGCATTTGCACACACAGACCGATAGACTACGACGAGGAGTTGTCCCGTGTCATCAGCTTTGCAACCGCTGCAAAAGAGGCCCTACCTGGGGTCCTCGTTGGTGCACCTTCAACATGTTCCTGGTGGTACTGTGAGTGCACATGTACTTATTATGTATGAGGCTCGGTTCTTCATTGTTTGTTTGATTCGCGCAGACTGGACTAGCGCCGTTGGGTATACCGACAACGCCGCTCACTGGAACATTGATTTCCTTCCGTGGTTCTTGGCACAAATGCAGGCTCACGATCAAAGTACCGGAACTAGGTTACTTGATTATCTAGATATCCATTATTACTTCCAGGCTGATACTAGCGCTAACGACGCCGCCGCCAAAGCTCTGCGCTTGAGAATGACCAGGAGTCTCTGGGTATGTAGTTTCATGTGTCGTTGTGCAGGGGTACCCTGATTTTGTTGGGCGTAGGATTCCTCTTATGTTGACGAGTCATGGATAGCCGTCGACCCTCAAAATCACCAATGGAATCCCACTGCCGTGGATCTTATTCCTCGATTCAAGACCCTCATTGACATCAATTACCCCGGCACCAAATTATCGGTCGGCGAGTGGAGCTCGACGGACGACACGGATATCACAGGAGGGCTTGTTACAGTAGATGCTCTTGGAATTTTTGGCCAGTACGGGGTGGACAGCGCAACTTATTGGGCGACACCCGATGAACTTGGCCCGGTTGGATTGGCCTACTGGCTATACAGGGGGTACGTCATGATATTTTACTGACGATAAAGAGTGTTTGCTTCATGGTTATCAGATATGGCACATATTTCGGGAGCTCGACTGCCCAGGTCAACCTCGCAACTCCTACGCCAGACACTCTTGGACTTTACGCTGGAACTGAGAATGGAAA
>JABAJS010000309.1:0-13564 GCA_018221635.1 Tephrocybe sp. 10521TJB
CACCGTGGAAGTCGTCCGCAAAATTATAAAACAAGCTGAATAACTTACATTCCCAGACGAACACACGAGTCCCTACTAAGTAGTTCATCCAAGCTAGGACAGCCATAAAAAAAAATTGATAGTGTAGCAAACTTTTAGTGTGGCGAGATCAAATCTCATCATCAAAAGAACCAGAGGGATGGTGATTAGATACCTCGCGCCACAAGCCCCTCCAGAAATTCAACAACATCCCTCGCAACACGCCCCTCCGCCTCGCCACCAAACGTATCATAAAACGCCGCAAAATCACGTGCATGCTCGACAAGCCGCTCCGGGCCCCCTAGCGCCATGAGGATGTGTGTTTCATTTGCGGGCGAGTCGCGTATGAGCAGTCCGAAGAGGACCGCGAGGTGGCCACGAAGGAAGAGCATGTCGGGGTCTGGAGGCTCTGTATCGGGAGGCGAGAGCTCAGATTTCACATGTGGTGGAGCGGAGGGTGCTTGGCGCGTGTAGAATGTGATAAGGATGTCGAGGGCGCTGGTGGGGTGGGGGCAGGTGCAACTTCGGATGCAAGCGCGTTTTTTGAGGGTGCAAGTGGGACCGAGGCCTTTGATGGGATATGGTGTTAATTGCGTTGGGGTGGGCCTGAAGGAAATAAAGTATAGCTCACGGTATTCGCGAATAAGGTCCTTAGTCCCAGCGACCACTTGGACTAGGTTGGTGAGGAGTCCGAGAGCAAGACAGAGCGTGTCCAGAGCATGCGTAGGGCGCTCGTCATCCTCTGCACCTTCCTCCATTTTTGCCTTTCCTTTCCCGTTGCTCGTTCCATTTGCGTCTTCTTCCTTTACTTGCTTGGAGGCATTATCCGATCGGAACCCAAGGATGACCCTCAATATAAATCCAAGAGCGCATTCCGACTCTATAACCTTGTGCCCCCACAACTCATCCGAATGTGTGAGACTCACAAGCACGCGGAGCGTCACCTGCATGCAACTTCGTGCGGACGCTAAGGGCCGGACAGGATACATCAGCGGAATCTCGACCACACAAACATAAGACGTACATCCACCGATCAGCTCCGCACACACGCCCAAAGCAATCAGCCCGTCCGCTAGCCACTCCTCCCTCGCCCGCTCGATCTCCGTCTCTCTCGTTTGTCTGTCCTTCTGCACGTCTGTGTCATCATCTGCCGCAGCGGGGCACCACTGCCCTAGAAGGTAGACATCGAGTAGGCGCAGGGCGCAGTGCACAGCTTCGAAGGGAATAGCGAGTGCTGCATCGGGCCAGGCGAGGGGTGCTGATGTGGGGGATGGGTAGAGTACGGGACTGAGAGCCTGACGCAGGGATGTAAGAAGAGTGGGAAGATGGTGCTGGGGGATGAGTAGTGGAGGGAGGGCCTGAAGGGTATGCAAGATGAGTAGGGAAGTTGAGATCTACTTGGAGGTCAATAATGCGATGATATCGGGTGAGAAGGATGATTACCGGAGTGTTCTGAGGAAACAGTGAGGATTTGGAGACGATCGTGTCGTGGATAGTTTGAAACTAGACGTGACGTTAGACGATGCATAGAGCCGGATGAATGCACACGGACCGAACCACGGTCTTTCTTCCCCACCCCTAGTTTCTTGAATTCAACTTCGTTCTTGGTTTTCTGCTCGGGTGAAGTAGAGGAGACAAGAACAAGAGGGTCTGATGGTGCGCTCAACATCGAGAAGAGAATGTCCACCATAGACATAGTCTGCAATGCACCATTGCTGGTTTCATCTGAGAACAAAGATGGGGTCGAAGGCGGGCGTTGAGCGAGGTCTCGCAGCGAAGCAGGATCATGAGCGACAAGAGCTGCGAAAAAAGCCAGAAGAGTGTCTAAGATCTGTGATTTTGCTCAATACAAGAGAGTGTTAACAAAAATGTTGCGCGCCTTGTCTTCGCCTTTGCCGGCTCCTGCCTCTCCAAAAACATCCCAGGCTCTGCTCAGAAAATCGGCGGCTTTGGCTTTTCGAGCAAATTCGGGGTCACATAGCTTTGTGACAATTTCCAGGGCACTGAAAGGGTGATCTGTACAGATATACCCCAATTGAACAGAGGAATGTACCTGGCTCGTCGGAGGCCGATGCCCACTGTGGAATTCATGCCCTCGAAGAGATAGCCGACTTCATCGAGGAAGCGCCGGCTTTCACCCTTACTCCGAAGCTCGGTGATACTCTTGAGAGGATTCATCATTCCATTGGCTAAAGGGACTTTGGCTCGAAGGAGAGCCTCGTGCTGCGCCTTTGCCTTTGCCTTTGCCTTGGTTGGTGTGCCACTCGGTGTAGTCCCATCAGAACGAGCTGGGGATACATTGGTGGGATATGGATCGTCTTCTGAGTTGTCAACCCCCCATCTGGAGCGCAAAGACGCGTATGATTCACGAGTAGAGTATTCATCGTCATTCTGGTCTGCAGCGAGTGGGTCGAGAGACGAGGCAGGGATTGCGACAAGAAAGGAACGCGACTTGCCGGCGTAGGTGCGAGTATTGGTGACTACAGGAACAGCGGGAGCTGCAGGAGCCGGAGGAGGACGGATATGCGAGGATGGAGTTGAAGGTTTGGGTGGGGATGAAGAAGGAAGATTTGGTAGAGATGGTGTTCGACGGTCAAGGCGAGTGGATGAAGAGTTTTCAATGGACGAATCTGTTTTTGAACGGGCGAGCATGCGATGAGCCAGCTTTGTGGGCGTAGCTACCGGCGAACCCTTTGGCGAAAACGACTCAAAAATTCCAGATAAGTCGCGTGCAAGCCGTGGGGTCGTCACTGTTCGTTTTGGTGTCGATGGTGTCGGGTCTTCGATATCCGTCAGCTCGTCTTGGTCCACGGACGCCTTGCGTCGCTTCCTTGGCTCTACGCTGGAATCTGCGGGCTGTTTTCTCTTCGCTGAGCCCTTTCTTCCGTACGTCCGCGCATTGTAGCTTGATGTTGACATCGTCGTCCAAAGGACGTGAATAATTATGTGACCCAAGTGACGAAGCGCGTGACATTTCGTGTTGAGGACTTACTATTAGTCTTTATTCCCTTGACTATCGTAACAGTGGCGATGTTTGTGAGTGGGTCGTCGTCTTGTCCATACTGTGACTCGATGCATCCGCCCCTGTCGTCCTATTTATCGCCCTCGTCTTGTATCGCCCACAATCGCACAAGAGTTATACATGTACACAAATAAATACTGATCCTTTGGTCAACTGTTCTTGTAGGTATCCAATCGCGACCTGTCCGACATTATGTTTCGTTTTCCATTACGGCTCCCTTCAGTGTTCGCAGTCACTTCCACCTACACAAAACATGGTCGTTTGATATGGTCCATCTCGCCGCCTGCTAATCACCTTGTAATTACCATAATCTGACACTAGATATCATCATGCTTCGTTCTCCATTACAGCCCGCTTCGTAGCCATCTTTCACCTACAAAAAACCAGGCTTGCATCTCATTACCTTCAATGAAGAAGACAGGTTAGCTCATTTTCATCACAGCCTTTGTATTCCTGAATGTTTCCTTCCCAGAAACACAACTCATCGATGAAATCGCCGCAGCCATTACTGACAGTGAATACGATCGTACGGCCCTCCTCCTCGACGAATGGTCCAACCTATTCTCCACTCCCCCTCCTTCTACCGCCCTCACACTTGCCGGTGAAACTGGCTCGTTACCTATCATCACCCTCCTCTTGTCGCGTGGCAGTGAAGTCACTGACGACGCCGTTATTGCTGCCTGTGAACCTTATAACGTTGATACTCTCCAAGCCTTCCTTGACTCTGGCTGGGACATCAACACTCCTTTTGGATACATGGGTGACCTCCTTATCCTCTGTCTTGACTCCCTCTCCACGGTAAAATGGGTCCTTTCCAATAGCGCAGATCCAAATTTGAACACTGAGGGTACATCGCGCTCCGCCCTCGAACTCGCGGCCAAGGGCAAACCCATCGAGACCATCGAGACACTTATCGCTGCAGGTGCCCATATCAATAACACCAATGTACTCAAGATTGTCGCTACAGAAGGACGTCTGGATATTATTGAGCTGCTTGTCGAAAAAGGAGCGGAGATCAATGAGATTTCGAGTTCGGAGTACTATATCCATCGCCGCACAGACTCGGAGCGTGAAGATGGGCTCGGTATGGCGCTTTATGAGGCGGCGCGGGCTGGTCAGCTTGCTGCAGTGCAGCTCCTCTTGGATAAAGGTGCAGACCCCACGTTGAAAAATACCGTCGGCGAGACTCCGCTTGAGGTCGCTCGGAAGGAAGGTCACAGGACGGTCGTGGAGGTACTGAAGGGAAGGGTGTAATTAACTATCGAGCAGCTGTAATCTAAACGGTATTTAACCCTGATATGAAAGTCATAATAGAGCAAGCTAGTCGATAGTAAAATCCATCCCTTCAAGCCTTCCTCCGAGTCTTCCTCAAGAAAACATATTGATAATAAATAATAATCGTTCTACTAGGTAAAATAAACTAAGTGGAGAATGGTTAAGAAAGACGAAGTGAAGGTCAATCTACTCATCGCCGCTCGCTGACAAGCGATAGGGAAAATTTTCCGCAGGGGACGAATAGTCCCAGGCCTCGACTTCGGGGGAGCTCGGTGGTTCCCCTCGGAGTCGTCTTCCCACATCTGGCGAGCGTGAATCATTCTCTCCGACATCCTCCTGGCTGACATCCCACTGAACCTCCTGGACAACATCCCGCAACTTTGCAGCGGCAGCACTGGCACCACCCCCTTGGAATTTCCCTTTCCGAATATAAATCCTTTCAAGTTTTGGCCCACGCCGACGACGCTTTCGAAGGCAGCTAACCAGCGTGTCAACCACTTTCGCATCGAAGAGACCATCTTCAATAATCAGCGTTCGGAGAGGCTTGAAACTTGATTTGAAGCGCTGCTTCCCCCGCTGTCTGTCCCCTTCATCTGTTACGGGATAAGTCTTTTGCAATGCCTCGATGAGTGAGTCTGAGGATTTGTTCTTGATATGGATAACGGATAGTGATTCTAGGCCGCCGAAGGCCTCGAGCCATATTTCTTTTGTGAGATGATTACCAACAAACAAAACATGTAAGGTTGCCAGTGACAGGTTCGCCCGTATTATACAATGTATGACCACATCCGAACTATTCGGGGTTCCATAAGCGGAAAGATCGATGTGGACGTCGGGCGTCTCTAGCAAGAGATCTAGAGAATGCATACTCTTCTGCGCCCAGAGATCAATGCATTCGGTGTAGTACTCGCTCATGAGTCGCATACAGATGGGGTGAATCCTGTCTGCGAGTGTATTGCATAGGGAGAGTATATCTTCCCTGAATGAACGTCGGGGCTCGAGGGAGATGTGCGCAACAGTGGGAAGTATTATTTGGGAAAAAATCGTGGTGCACATTATGTCGATTATGTCCATGGACTGCAGACGTGGAAGTCGCACAAGGTCGCCTACAGATGATGCGTCACTGATTTCTTCGATACATGCATTATCGAGCTCTAGCATTTCAAGATTTGGCGTTTGCTTAAGCAGCTCCAAAAGCTGGAGGAAAGAGAGACCGTCTTGGATGTTGCACTCGCTCAATCTGAGTCTCTTTAAGCCAGGAAGCATGAATGTGTTGCTGCCAATCTTGCAGGCTCCAAGGTGAAGGTATTCTAGATACGGCGCAGTATCCCCGAATAAATGGTCTGGAAGCGTGACAGCCTTCGACAGACATCCCATTCGCAATTGGAAAGTCTCAAGAAGAGGGGCCGCCCCTGTTTTAGCGAAGGCTTTACCAAGCTTCTTCCAATAAAGGTTTCCTGTCGCAGAGATACTGAGCTCTCGCATTCGGCCTATTTCCCCCAATGCCCCTCGTAACCCTTTTGAGCTTTGCCTGTAAAGATCTATATTGATGTGTAACGGCAAAACTCCGGATCGAGAAATCACGATATTCAGCATATCAAGGCTGGGGGTGTGATAGAAGGTCCACAATGCCGGACATTCGAGAGCAACGCGGCGCCATTCGGTGCAGACACTTGTGACCTGAAGCCAAGGGGTAGGTTTGGACTCTCGTGACATGGATAAGTTCCACAAAAAAATCGTCGCCAAGACCTCAGAAGGAAGACGCGCAACATTGGAGAGTGAGTTGTGTCGCTTTTTGAGAGCCAATATAGTTTCTTCCATCACCGCAATATGACGTCGAATTTGGCTATAGACCTCCTCCTTGGTTTCTCTGCTGCTGCGACAAGAGGCTTCCCGGCTAGTGCTGAGCATTTCAAGAACGTCTGAGGTTAGGAGAGGTTAATAACTGTTAAATCTATCCTGTATACCATCCTTCACCGTGAAGTAGCATGTCTCCACTTATTGTGGCGAAAGGCCTATGTGACGATGAAAGAAATCCACGCTGACAATGATTTGAATAGTGAGGGGTGTTCAAGGAGTTGGTCAGTGTCGAAGTTCAAACGTTCGAGTTTATGTAACGTTCAATTTCAAAACTGAGACTCGGAGAAGATAAGATAAGATTGATAGTACACAGATACTTCACTAGTATTAGGACTAAGGAACGAAAAGCGCTACGTAGAACTTCCGACTTCAAGAACCAGACAATCTCAAGAACAAGATGCAGAACGCTCGGGCTCCAGAGTTGATAAATTTCACCGGAAAGACAACAAGTATGTAACAGTCCAAGGGGCTTTGAAAAGCACTTCAAGTTTCCCAGTTAAATTTAGCTCAAATTCATATTGCAACAACTTGCCACAAAGCCATAATACAGACAAAAAATAACCTTGCCTTTGATGACAGCGCCGATAAAGTGCGCCACAATCATGTCAGTCGGAATTGACTCTCACGCAAGTGTCTGCTATGAAACGGTCATTCCAATTCTTTTATTAATTGAATGACTATATGATGGGGGACATTGCTGTTGCACATTGTTGAGTTTGCAGTGTACTCAAAGTGTACTCGTGAAATCCTTTCAACGCCCTCTGGAACAACAGGAAAATAACAAGAGCATCCACATGAATTGCATTGGGTTTAGATATTGTTCGTATATTGACCTACGTAATTGTTATCCCCATTGCAAGTGACCTCCTTGCGCGACAATATGACTATAACATGAGCAAAGTCATGCCTCATGAAAATGGCATCAGCATCCTGTCTCTTAATAACTTTGCAGGCGCAAAACGATCATTTCTTTATGTAGGTAAAAACTACCAATGCACATCTCTCGAAAAGTTGACCTTCATGAACTCAAATCTATGACTCACCTCATTCCAATATAACATCACGATCCAAGATGAACGTCTTTGAAATCCGTAGGCAAATCAACGCAATCGCCTCGTGTGAAACTGGCTTGTATTTTTGCTAATTGGAAGGATCACTCAGCTACTCCTTCTCGTCCTTAACCACGATAGCGATAATTATAACAGAGCAAGCTAGTCGATAGCAACATCCATCCCCTCAAGCGTGTTGCCTTCTTCCTCTTCCTCGTCACCCTCCTCAGCTACAGTGTCGATAAAGCTCTGTTCCAAAGCGCGGAGATAGTGATTCGCCTTCCACATATCGCCGATTTTGAAGTTTGCCTGGTCGAATGCCAAGGCCATGACTGGCCCTCTGTCCCCGTTCCCGGTCTGCAAGGCGGATGGTGGCATTTTGGGGTAGCGAGCAGAGAAATGCGTAAGGAGGACGTGCTCTGCGTTCATGCTGATAGAAAAGAAAGATCAGAGGCAATGTACACGAAGATGACTAACAGTGGAATACCGTCTAGCGACACTGAGAGCCTGTCCGAAGGTGCTATGCGCCTTCTGTGAGGCCAATTGTGCTTGATCATCAGCCATCGTTGCCTCGTGAATCAAGAGAGTCGCATTCCTCCCCGCATTTGGTAACGACGTGGTGGGCTCGGTGTCGCCGGAGAAACTGAAAGATAATGTTCAAAGGACTCGAAAGAAGACAAATGAGGCGGAGCTTACGCGATGCTCCATCCACTCTGATGTTTGATGACAGCGCCGTAGCAGCGAGTCTTGTGGAGGACATCCACAGTGCTGAAATCCTCAAGACCAAGTGCCTCACACATGGCATTCGCGTGTTTCCATGACCTAAAGTAGGCGTTTAATATTGCACCAACCAACAGCATTTCTACACACGTACGTTGTGATGTCGGTCCATGGTTCCGACCCTCCAATCTGCCACATCCCGTACGTCTGATACGCCCCTGTCTTCTTCCAATGCAAGGATTCACTCATGATGGGTATAACACCATTCCCGGACGGGTCATCGAGGCCCAAATCTTGGAGCTGAGAAAGCTCCCGAATGTATAGATGTACGGACCGGATGGTGACAAGGTAGAGCGGTGAGGATGGAAGGGGCTTAAGCTGAGCGAGTTCAAGAGATCATGTCAATATACAAAGGGGCGCTGGAAGCAAAGAGTGTACGCACATGTCGACGCTTCATAAGAATCTGTGCGAGACCCATATGGTGGTCTCCGTGCACATGGCTAATAAAGATGCATTTCAGATCGCGCAACACGCTCCACACGTTGTTCGGGGTAGCATCGTCTAGGCCAAATTGACGGACGAGCTGACCCCAGGTTCCCTCACCTGCGTCTAACAGGATATTACCCCAATCGGGAATTTGGATGAGGGTCGAGGACACTGAAGAAGCATTGAGCTTAAATCGACCATAAACGGAGTCTCCAACGAACCGTTGCGATATTTTGTCGGAGAAGCACTGCCCGTGCCCAGTGGGATGACCTTAACTTGGGCTCCATTAGGGATGGTCACATTTCCGGCTGCGAGACAGGCTTCAACACTTTTCTTCGCCTCTACGAACATGCTAGAAGTCTTTTGCGAAAGGACAGGGGGTTCTTTGGTGATCATGGTTTGGTGGAACGCGTCAGTGGTTTTTTCAAGCGACGGCGGCCCTTCGACACGCATATTGAACGTTTGACCGGCAGTCAGAAGAGATGATTTTGCTGGAAGATTAGGGATAGCTGAGATGAATTTAGAGTTAGTCCTGAGTTGAAGTGCCTGAAATTGGAACATACAATTAAAATCGTACTTCGGTGAGAGCGAAAAATGCGGGAGAGGGAATATCTCAGGATCTAGTTGATTCATGCGGAGTTGGTTGAATGCTGCGCTAGTGAATGTTACGGGGTCGGGCAAATGTTCGCGGGATGAGATTACGTGCTATCAAATGAGCATGAGACATGTGTTGAATAGAAGGGAAGATAGCCGCACTTACTTGGATATTAGATGAGAAGCCGTTCATAAATGAAGCATATCTTGGGTCTTTTAAAACATCTTTACCCAAAAGATGGAAAACACAGCGAACGGAATATTCTTCAAAGTCCTCTGGACGATGAGAACGGAATTTTGCATAGAAAGGGTCTTCAAATGCAGCCAACAAGGCTGGGATGTGCATTACGGTGGGGATATCAAGGACCAAAGCCGTCTAGCCCAAACATCAGCCTGAGATCATACAAAGCTTGAAGAGAAACCAACCCCTGGCGATTCGCTTGCGCCGATCACCTCTTCAGGCCGTACTGTCCGTTCTACCATCTCACCGTCGACCAATACTTTAAAAGTTACGGGGTTCCCTTTCGTCAGCTGGGCTCGAAGAGGGCCAGACGGAACGCCCAAAGCCTCTGCTGCCTTTGCGTCAAATTTCCCTCGGACGCGCGGGCCAACAATGACATAGGCTAAAGTCGGTGTGAGGGGCGATTGGGGGGACGGCGCGTGACGAACGAATTGTGGCAATTGGGAATGGAAACCAGGTGGTAGGCGGGCCCGCCTATATGGATCAACCTGCGAGATTTCAGAAGTATTTTCATCTGTAGGTGAGAGGAACTTACATTCGCAGTAGCTTCCCCAGGCGACCCTGCTTTCGCGGTAGCTGGCGCGTTTGAGAGAGTGGGGGCTTTAGATCATGATTCATGTCATTCATTCATCTGCTAAGCCAAAACCGAATGGACTCACAAGCCCGTCCTTTTTTGCGAAGTTTGTGGTGACGTCGTCGGTCAAAGTCATCACGATCGAGGGTTATTTGCTCTGGCTTCACCTTTGTCCCGGGAAACATCGTTTGAATCATAAGTCGCCTCCAGTCATTCGCCGCCTCTCCCTTAAGAAGTTCGGGCGAAGGATTCGTTGACTCCCGTTCGTCAGACGAAGTAGTCGATGAGTTGTCCAATGATAGTCGCTTTTCAGGTCGGTCAGGCGAGGCTTCGCGTTTGCGTTTGAGACCAGTTTCAGACGTATCTGAAGATGATTCAACAGGAACAGGCGCGGTAGAAATAGTACCTTCATAAGAAGGTGATATAGGTATGCCATATACAGTAATGTGCACATCCTTGAATAAGGGTTCGGGAGATGCAGACGGAGCTAGGTTCCAGGAGGATTCGATGGGTTTGATGTTGATGGTGTCCCTGGCATGACGTTAGAAAAAGCCACATAAAACGCAGGAATTTAATCTTACCTGTAAGTATACATGCGCATTGCAGACATGAAATGTAAAAGGCCAGGAGGTCCGACGATGTGCAATCGCTGAACCGCGCTATCACCAAAAGTCATCAATAGGCCTGGGTTGGTAGATAGTATTTGTGATTTGAAATGTAACCAAGGCTGAAATCACATACCGGCAAGCCCACTAGATCGTTTCGTGCCTACATCCGTAAAGAAGAGCCCCCGCGTTTTTTTCCAGTTGGCCTTGGATTGTACGAATACGCGATTGGTGTTTTCGCCGACATTGAAGATGTATTTCGCCGAGTCGAAGGAGACGATTATAGTTGGCTCGGTATCAGACGAGAGGGACGCGAGGACAGATGTGGACCAGTGCATAACTTGACTGCTAGCCCTCTCCGTCCCGGTCTGAGTGGAATAAAGCCTCCGCAAAAGCCGGTGCTCGCAAAGACGGGGGAACCTAGAAAAGAATGAAAGGGCGCGCAGTTTGCAACGTTTTATTGAAGTCCAAGTCAGAGTCAGGTGGACTCTGAAATGACTTGCTCGAAGAAAGATATTTGTGCTTAGATAATGTCTACTTTCGGAAGTGGATCAGAGTGGATCGGACGCACGTGCGGATCAAGAAGTTGATCAAATCGGGAGTGGGTTGAATGACAGGAGCGCCGTTTGTCAGACTCTCTTCGCCTTCAATCTGGTTTCTCTCGACATCGCCCACCTCCCCTATACTGGTCCTCAAGGGAGGCTACGAACGCCATGCCCTCTATCACACGAAATCTATGCCTCATCTCATTGCTCGCTATATCCCTCTTACAGCCTGTAATCGCTCACGAACACCATGACGAGTTGACGGAGGAACAGGCTAACGCGCCCACCGATGCTATACTCTGGATCCATATCTTCCTCCAGGCTGCAGTATGGGGCATTCTTTTTCCCATCGGAATGGTTCTTGGGATCACTCGGAGTCGTTGGCACGTCCCACTTCAAGTGCGTCCGACTTTGGGCAAAATTGCTGCAGTCTTCTAATGCACTTCTTTTAGAGCACCGGATACCTTTTGACCGTTGCTGGATACATCTTGGGTCACTCACATAAGGGGCGAATGTTCCTTCCTTCCGTCCATGGCAAATTTGGGACGATCCTCTTCGTTCCCATCGTCGGACAGCTTCTTCTCGGAATCTACCTTAAACTCCACATCAACGAAAAGACCATCAGGCCATGGGCGGTCGTCGCGCACGGAATTGTAGGCAAGGCCTACCCAATTCTCGGATGGACGCAGATGCTCTTTGGTGCATTGACGTACTTTGGATACTGTCGTGGGGATAACCTTGGTATGTTCCTTGACGCGTATATCCATCGAAGGGGCTCATCTTCTCCCTAGGACAGTGCCTTGCGCATTACATCATGGGCAGCGGATTCATCGCATACGCTACAATTATGGCCATCATTTTACTCGTGGGTGAGGCGTGGGTACGGCGCAGTGGACGTAGTCCTGAATGGTGGGACTCCTGGTGCGTTGTTTTGATCTTCACTCGTGAATCTGAATTTATGATGTCAACCTTTTTTGATGTAGGGTTATAATGCTCTGGGTATGTCAATGCATAGCTCATCATATTGTTGCTCTCACTGGCAATATTAATGGAATCTTCATAGGGTATTAGTGAGTTTTTGAAGCCTCTCCCTCTCCATTCATGTAGTAATATCGTTTCCTTCAGTCAACACCTTTACCGAACATCGCGGATCCACTTGGTCTGTGAAGGACATGCAGCACACGTGAGCGCACTTCTCGCCTGTCACAACAATCGACTGACCTTGTCTGATTGTTAGAATACTCGGCGTTCTTTGTAAGACAAACGATTGTCATTTTCGATCTCCCTAACACCCTTGACTTGGCAGGGTGGGCAGGAGGCATCCTTGGTATCTTCCTCGCCCGCAATAATCAACGCAATGTCGTCCCTGGAGTGATGTACGAACGACCGGTTTTTCAGCGTTACCATGACTTACACTTTTTCAATAGCATTATCTTGACTGGATGGGCGATGTCCGAACACTCTCAAGCGCTAATGATCTCCACGAAGGTCAGACGGCCTTATCCTCAATTTATCTCTGTCTTGCTCAACCGTCATGTCTGTCATGTCATACTCAGGTCCACGCCACATTTGGACAGACTCTTATGTTGGCAGGCTTCACGCGTATCATCGAGATATGCTTCTTCGTTCCCAAATATTCGCCCGAAGTGCCGGACGATGATAGTACAAGTGACCACACGCTCGCGGAACGTAGCCCGCAGTTCCCTCCAACGACCGATGCATCAGCGCCTGAAACGAACAAGACTGCTGCATCCAGGGCTTTCCGCCATCTTCCTCCCTTTGTGAGTCCCCTTCGTATGCTTCAATTTTCGGTTGCTCATCCAATCCGCGATATTAGCTGCTCGTTGCTGCGGGGTAGGCAATATTATCTTCGTTAGATTACTCGACATAATTAACGTTGTGTTGAATCTATCAGAATTCTCTTCATCTCAGCTACTGACGAAGAGTTGGATTTCGTTCACGATAATGACATGGATCATGTAACCTACGTCCTCATAATGTTCAGGTGAGCTCTCCGACTTTTTACCTTCTCTTTCCGTGTACTGACACATGCAAATGTAGTATTGCATTCTTCATGTACTCGTTCATCGTCTTCCTTCTCCATTTATATTCTACGACTGGCCGCAACGCGTCAAGTAACGCCGTCCCAGCCGAGGGAGCTATCGAGTTGACCTCGAGTAATATCCGGGCCAAGTGGTATGCACGTGTGCCGAATCCTGATCGTGATCGTGAGGCGGAGGCGACACAGAGGCTCCATGTAATTGGCGATGAGGAGGAAGATTAGGGCTTGTATTCGTCGAATGTACCGAGTTGGGCTGTTTGTGTTATTAGATCGGGAAGAGACTTAAGGGGGTCCAACATAGGATTTCATTTAATTGAGCTAATTGATAAACCTTTGTATGATTGATACAGCGAACCTTGCGTCTCGAGAACGATTCTTAAAAAGAAAAAAATTATGGGTGCACGCGTTGGGGTGGACGATAATACAGTACATTACCCTTGCTCTCTATGCCGTCACTGAACTGATAGGCATGCATCTATGTTACCTGACTTGCGGTGCGGTGCTCGGAAAAGC
>JABAJS010000310.1:0-13519 GCA_018221635.1 Tephrocybe sp. 10521TJB
GGAGCATCAGGTACATGAATGGCATCTTTCAGCCTAATTTTTGCTTCCTTTCCATTAATGGTACAGGAGATTCTGACATTCCCTTATCCAATGCTGGGGGGCACTTCCAAAACCAACAACTTTATGACCCAGGGTTTCCATATACATCAAGAAACAGGCACAATCTTGAAATATGTGAGATGTGGCAGTGCTGTCAGCAAGCATTGATGCAGGAGATAAAGATGGGAGTGCAACATTGATCTGGGTTGTGGAGTCAGACACAAATGCAAAATCATCTGAGGCCTGGTGAGCCTTGTCAGATTTTTGTGAGTTCTTCTTTTTCCAATTTCCTCAGAATTTCTTCTTCTCCTTCCCATGTGAGTTTCCATCTTTGTTTCTCTTTGGGCAATTTGGGGCTATATGCCTATGCTGATTGCATTCAAAACAGACATTTGGATTATATTTAGCTGTTAAAGCTGTATCCAATGTCATATGCACATGCTGTCAATTATCTTCTTCAAGAATGTGCACAATCAAATCAGGGCTCTCCTTGAGCTTTGTGGAGTCAATGGATGATATAAACAGGTCCCAGGAGTCCAGTAGCAAGGTAAGTAGTGTGATACTAAAGTCTTCTTCACTGATAATTGTTCCTAGGCAGGCCAGTTCCTCCACATACCCTCTGAGCATTCAAATATGCTCTTCTATATTTCCCCCTTCCTCACACTGTGCTCAGAACAGCTTCTGGTGCACTGACACAATGCCTATGGGTCCATGCACTTCATACATTGCCTTGAGCACATCCCAGGCTTTCTTCAACATTTTTAATCCCACAATGTAGATCAACAGGCCATCAGCAACATGAAGCCAAATAGTCAACAGGGCTTTTTGGTCCTTTGACATCCAATCTGCCTTGGCAAAATCATCATTTGGGGCCACTTTGGTCCCATTGGCATATTCCATCAGTCTCAGATCCATCAAGATGTCACTCATCTTGATTTTCCATACGGTGAAGTTTTTGGCACCCTTCAAAGGGTCAATTTGGTATGTATTTGAGGTGGTGTCAGACATAGTTGGATAGTGTGTTTAGATAGCTGAATATACAATTTTTGAAGCAAGTAGTGTGCGAGTGAGTTACAAGTGAGATTTAGGCAAGGCCAGGGCCCATAACCTGTTAAGCAGACAATTAGGGGGTAGAATAGAAATTAAATTCCTTATATGCTACTGGGCCTTAATATGAGACCTTATATACATGAAAGAATATTGTACTAGATAATTCTACTAAGTTCTGTAAGTGTGATGAAAGACAGAGAGTATTCAGTGATCATTGGATCAGTCCTTCCAGGATGTTCTCAGACATTTGAGGATTGACTTCTCAGGTCCTTGAACCTTCTGTCAACACAAGGAACATTGGTGAGCTATGTAGACCTCTTTTATCACTGTTGACCATGTTAGTGAGAGGCATTGGGAACTCATTTTGGCTTTTCTGAAGTCTGATAGTGACATGGATGAGGATCTTCAAGCTGACAAATCACTTATATCTGCTGATTGTGGTGACCTTTACATGCCTTCTAGTCCCATGGTGTTGTGATTTTGGGTATAAGGTTGTAGCTATCACACTGGTGGTTAGACCTTTAGGTTCAATCTCATGAGGAGATTGGCCCACTATCCATTGTATATATACTACTTGTAAAGTATTACTAGAAATTTCTATGATATACTGTATGTTTCTCTTTCTTTCTGCATAGCTGTCAGCATTGGCATTGGGTGCCAGATATTGCCAGATTACCAAATCAGGCAATCTGTCAACACATGAAAGCATTTTAAACTCTTCCATAACCATAATTCCTTTGATATTGTGCAATCTCTTGTTTAGAATACCTTACAGCATGTCTAGATTGACCAGTTTTCTTGTCAAACAGTAATTCTACATATATAAGATACCTTCTTGTTTCTAACTTTCCTAGTTATGTAGGTTACCATGCCTGAGTGTCAGACCAAGTTTCTGAAAAAAGGGACCTAGGTCACCCAGCTTCAAACTTTCATGGTTTTTGCCTGGTTTCCAGTGGTTTCTGAGGTTGAGCAACCTCTCAAAACTAATTTGCCTGATTACTGATGTAGGGTGTTTCACAGTAGCCAACTTCAGGCCCAACTTGAGTTCCAACTTTGTTCCCAACTTTGACAAAGTTGGCCAATTTGTGAAGTTGGGATGCAAATCAGGCTCTGAAGCATGATTTGTTGTCCAACTTTGTTTCCAACTTCACTTCCAACTTGCTCCTGATTTCTCACAACCTGCTAAAATAGTGGGAGATCAACTATTTCCCACAATTTGATGGCAACTTGCCTCAATTTTCCTAAGGTGTTTCACTGTGCTCACAACTTTCTTGACTTAGAACTAGATCTTACTTCACATGTCACTGTTTGCATTCCTACCCGCCATCCCTATTCTACATACTACTTATACCTACACAGTCCTTTGTAGTTAGCTTGAGTTTGGCCCCTTTTGGGGGCTTGGCTTGAGAGCTTTTCGGACCAGAAATCTCACAGTTTTCTAGCACAAACTTACCCAGACTTGTCTGATACCAAGACCTCACAGATTCCCTCCCTTTCCTCTCTCCCACTTTGCTCTCGGACACCTTAATTTAATCCACCCTCAATATACAATATTGTTCCAGATGCTAATGTTGGTGGTTCAAGTTATGGTTGAAGACAAGTTGAAGAAACATATTGTAATATGGACTTACAACATCTTCCTGAAAGAGCATGTTGAATATTTAACAGAAAGGAAACATTTATTCATCCGTTCGCTCATGGAACGAACTCAGCTCTACCGGCAACACCCAACATCTTGTCCTTAATTAGTTAGCTATGGATCCTCTACGCATTCCTGCCCAGACCTTGCTTGCCTGGGTGGCGAGACACTCAAACCAAACCAAACCCCAGTCTCACGCATATGAAGCCCTCCTATCATCCCCAGCCACCTCCTTCGCAGCTTCAGGCACAAACGCGCGCGTACACTCCGCCATCGTCTTTGATCTATATGTAGACGGTCATCAGCATCCATAGTCACAAGGGAAAGAAGGAAAGGATAGAGGAAGGGGGACTCACGCCCTGGAAATAACATCCGTCTGATAGAAATTCTCAATTGGCTTCCTGAAATTCTCTCCCAGCGCCTGACTTGACGTCTTGCCAGCACTACCCTTCGCAAGCGCTTCAAGGCCCAATCGTGCAACCTCCACACTCGTCCCCTCCAACACATCGTACCTCACAAGCGAGGGCGCGATCTCCCACATGCGATCCCTAACCGCGAGGATATCGTCGTAGGGCAGGGGGTGGCCAAGCACCTCACTCAGGGCCCTGTATTTCTTAATCAGCATCTAACCAAAGAAAAACCAAAAAAATACCCACCTCAAAACTTTCCAATCTTCCCTCGCTCCTCCAGGCGGCCCAACCGCTGCCCTTCCCACCTGCGCGCGTCCCTCCGTATTAACCCACGTCGCGCTTTTTTCTGTATACGCCGCGCCTGGCAACACAACATCCGCCAGGCCCGCGCCAACGTCTCCATGGTGCCCTTGGTACACTACGAATGCGCCTTCGGGGATGTTTGTGGAGGAGGAACTTGATGAAGTAAGAGAGGAAGAATCGGCATTGAGGAGGTAGACGAATTTTGGTGTGGTCTTGGCCGCAGAGGAGGTGGGGAGAAAGTTGAGATCGTAGGCTGCTGTGTGGGATGCATGCTATGGGGGTCAGTCAGCGTCAGAACCGAAACAGAGAAGAGAGAGAGAATAACGATAGAAGAGAGGAAGAAGAGGGAGGGGAAGGACAGAAAGACGAGATCAGGTAAGGAGATGGGGAAAAGCACGACAGGTAGGGGAGATGACAGGGAATGGGAACGATGCAGTGAACGTAAATATTGTAAAGGAGATGGAAGGGAACAGGGAGGACGGGGGACGGCTAACTTAGAGAGGAAAGGGTAGATAGCATAAGGTGTAGGAGGGGCAGGAGATGAAGGATGGGGCAAGCAAAAAAAAAAAAAAAAAAAATAACAAGCCAGGTAAGGAAACAGGATGGTGTAAGAAAGTAGCAGAGGCGGACGGTAATGTAACAAATAATAACAAAAAAAAAACTCACCCTCTGTAGCACCGCAAACCCATTCCAATCCCCCCTAACGAACCTCTCTCCTTGGCCCTTCACATACCGCGCAACGGCCTCATACACCTCTCCTTGCCCAACTGCACTGCCCACTAATATCACGGGCCTCTGCGCTTTTGCCCACTTCTTCGCAAACTCCCCGCCTGCCTGTGGTCCCTTACCCGCCAAAAAATCCAGCACCGCCTGTGGGGTCTCTCCGACATGCGTATACGCATAAGTCGTATCAACACGTTCGCCAACAAGGCCTACATCAAGACCCCCCTTGAGCCACGCCTGCCGAAGTCGTGAGTTGAGCACGGCAGCTTCGGTCCTAGGGTTCGTGCCGACAAGGAGGAGCGCATCCGCTTCCGCGAGGAGTGGGATAGTGGTGTTCAGTGTGTAATTTGCTCTCACGTCGGCAAACCCGGAGGAGGTGGTAGAGTCAAGGGTTAAGTTCTCTGACCCCAAGGTATGGACGAGCTCTCTAAGGAGCAAGAGTGACTCGGTGTCCGCTAGTGCGCCAGCGACACCTTGAATCTCATCACCTTTTGCACCACTAGCCTCGAGGCCGTTTTTGATAGCGGCAAACGCCTGCTCCCATGTCGCTGGTACGAAGCGGTCACCAGAGCGAATAAGCGGGGTAGTCAAACGTTGCGTGCGGAGGCCGTCGTATGAATATCTTGCCTTGTCAGAAATCCATTCTTCGTTGATATCGTCGTTCGTGCGTGGTTGGATGCGCATAACTTGGACTCCGCGGGAGTCAATGCGAATATTCGAGCCCAACGCGTCGGAGATGTCGATAGACTCGGTGTTTTTCAGCTCCCAGGGGCGGGCGGTGAAGGCATACGGTCTGCTTGTAAGGGCACCGACAGGGCAAAGGTCAATGACGTTGCCGGACAACTCGCTCTCGAAAGCGATGCCCTCAACGTAGGTACCGATCTGCATATCATTTCCCCTCCCACTGGTGCCCAGTTCCTCCACACCGGCGACTTCGTTTGCGAACCGGACACAGCGGGTGCATTGAATACACCTGTTCATGCTGGTCTTGATGAGCGGGCCTAAGGGCTTGTCAGAGACAGCCCTCTTGCCAGCAATCTCGTGGAACCTAGAGCGGTCGGAACCGTAGCGCATGGATTGGTCTTGGAGGTCGCATTCTCCGCCCTGGTCGCAGATGGGGCAGTCGAGGGGGTGGTTGGAGAGGAGGAACTCCATCACACCTTCCCTGCATGCCTAGTCAGTATAATGATATGATGAACAGAAGGACACGCACCGAGCTTCCTTGACGAGCGGGGTATCTGTGAAGACTTTTGAGCCGGGCATAGCAGGCATCGCGCTAAGTCCAGTGAGCATGTAAGCAAAGGAGAAAGGCGGGATAAGACGCACCAGGACGCGACGGGTTTAGGGGATCTTTCGACTTCAACGAGACACATTCTGCACGCGTGTTAGTCAAGGAAAGGAGGAGGTCGGGGATAAGCGTACCTGCAGTTTCCTGCAATTGCGAGCCTGTCGTGGTAGCAAAATCTAGGAACGGCAGCACCCGCCGCCTCGCATGCTTGGATCAACGCAGAGCCTTTATAACGCCTTCATTAGCCTACTATTGCCTCACTCAAGTAGAGGAACTTACCCTGAGGTACCGTGACTTCCTTCCCATTTACCGTCAGCGTTATATCCGCGCTCCTCACCCCACTCGAGGCAAAGCCCCTCCTTCCAGCTGCAGTATATGAGCAACCATGGAGGTGGATGGCTTTTTAGGTGCTCACCGTGGGCTGAGGCCTTTCCGAGTAGTCCCGCCGACGTAGGTCGGGAGACGCTAGATACGATTCGCAGCATCGATTCTCGTTCCTTCTTCCTTCTGCTTCTTCTAGACACACTCGCGAGGCAGAGAAGAGGACGCGCTGCCTGCAAATTCAGAGGCAAGAAAAAAAGCTGTGCGACGCTCGTTGTGTTATGCAGCGACCAACCACGTTTGCCCAATTTCCGAATTCACACGCGCTCGGCGGATCCCGACGGCAAATGTCTTTCCTTGATGCGCATCACTTCGTCACTTCCATCAAACTCATATGTATGATATATAGATAATAATAAAATTGTAGACGTCTCAATGCAAGCTAAAATAACGACATACTGACGGATGGCACGTCATGATCCAATAAGGAACAAATTACACCTTCTAGCCCTTGCCTGCCAGAGGCTCTATTTCCAAAAATCAAAGCTCAAACCACCACTGATCCATGCGTATGACAAGACAGCATGCGAACCGCATCCTGCAGGAACGTAGATACCTTCCTAGGTAGGTTATGGCGGCGCTTCGCAGGATGGTCCACATCAACACTCAGCTCGTGGATCGTGGTGCGCCATTGGAGTGTAGACGTCGGGAGCATAGCTCCATAACGATCCTGGATCTCCGAGATCTATATAATGCGTGTTCTGAGTGTGGTGTTTCCAGGTTATTATTATTACAAAAGCACATACGATACTATGGTAAACCAAACAATCCGCGCGAACCCTCTCCCATCCCGTCGAGCCAGTGCTCACAGTCTTGGTGTCGACTCCAGGCCAACGGTGTGGTGGGACAACACTCCCATCAATAGCGATGATACGTGCCTTTACCCACCCGCACCACGCTGTGAACTCCGTGCAGTGGCGCGTAAAGTGAGAGAGGAGGGAGAGGTTGGAGACGAGGTCAGGTCCGAGGTCTTTAAGTGGTTTTTTGACGGTTTTAGCTGCTTGCGGGGGTCAGGTATGTGTAACTATCCGTACTGAGACGTACGAAGAGCAGGGTCAACGGGAATTTCGACGGTAAAGTCGGTGTCTTTAGTAGACGCTGCGATCTGGGGAAATGCGTGTTGTGTTATATTCAGGAGAACGGTGGACACACACAAACGCACCCTAAAAAACTCTTGCTGCACTTGTTTGAACACCATATCTGTTTTCTGAGCCTTCTGGTGTGCTTCATCGGCGAGCATGACGAGGTCTTCAAGGAGGCGCTGGCGTTCGCTGTGGTTGGACTTTCTGTGTATATGGTGCTTCTCATTCTTCTCAAGTACGTTTGGTGACGGCGAACGCGATTGAGATCGAGACGGCGGAGCACTAGGGGTGGGCAAGCTCCACAGAGCAGAAGCGATCCTGCTCATTTGGTAGACGAGGTGCACGATTTGGATGCTCGTGTCCAATGCATCAACGTACACCTTGATTTTTTTGATGATTTTGAGGACAGGTGGGCGTGCGGAGGGGGATGAACTGGGAATGGTGAAAATTAGCTGCAATGCGTAGTGGAGGGAACAACGAAGACGTACGGGTCTTGAATTACGGTATAAGGTGCTAGCCTTTCAAAGGTTTTGGTCGTCGTGCGTGCAAGGCTTTGGAGGTCCAAGAGGTCAAAGCCCTGCGCAGTTGGGGATGCCGGATGAGCCATCGAGCACGATGGAGGGGTAGGTTGGGTTCTGAGGAATGAGTCAGTCAAGAGTTTTTAACGATGTTTGACTGCCAACTTACTTTAAGTTCGGCTAGGGGCAGTGCTGGGTTCATGTTTCCGACGACGCCTCTCATGTTATGTTTAATTTGATTGGCACGCGTTTGGGTGTTGGAGGCGTTGTGCGCGGGTGAGGACTCCGAGGAACATGGATCAGAAAAACTAGAAACTTTGAAATCAAAGACGAAAACCACTGAGGATTTGTGTGGAGAGACCCACTCGTCGTAGCATGATAAGGAACGAAGTAGGACATCGGACGATAGTGGAAATGGAGTTGCGCCCAAGTCCTCATGAACCTCAAACAAACACAAGTGAGCGCTGTGACATAGGTACGACTCGGAAATACGTTGAGACCTATAAACGGTCCTGGAGCGTGCGATGAATGATAACTCTGAGACAGATCTTGGACATCGAGGAGACTTGGGCCTGGAGGACTGACATAGATTGATCAGGAGCGAAGAAAAGATGAGACGGAACATGCTCGCAACGTGTTGCGCAGTGCGGGTATCGGTGCGACAAAGACGTATCGACTGTACAGGCATGAGTAATGGAACGTGGTGAGTGTGCTATACACGAGGATGAGTGAGGATGACTTGTGTAGATGACGTACGTATGGGGACGGCTGTTCAGAGTCTCTTGCTTGCAAAATAGACGCGAATAATGATAAAAAGTGTAAAGAGATACATGGAAGGCTACGTCCGTAACCAGGCTGTCTTTGCCAGCTTCTTTTGCTTCTTCTGTTCCCGAAAGCGATCCTAGAAATAAAATGAGTTTGATAGGTTACGATAAGGGTCAAGAATACTGACCAGATCCTTCTTACTAGGTCTCTTTCTCTTCTTTCCCTCCTCGGAGCCCATGATACTTCCGCCCTGCTCTGCGAGCTGCTGCTCCCATGCGCCGACGTCAAAATAAAACTCGCTCATTCTGGCGGCACGGGCGTGTTCAGAGAGGTGGGTGGGGTCGCGTGCGTCGGGGCGGGCGAACTGGCCAGTGCGTGCGTTGAATTTTGCAGTGAATGCTGGTGGGAGTGTGGATGAGGACGGGCCGGCGGAGGAGGAGGAGGAGGAGAGGAGGGAAGGATCGAGGTAGGCGAGGGACGGGTCTATGCCTGCTGCGACTGCGGCAGCTTCAAGAGCGCCTTGTGGACTTGTATACGTTTCTGGTTCTGGTTCTGGCGAGGCAGAGGGAAGAAGAGGATTATCCCAAGTAACTTGTTGAGTCTCGGTGTTGTAGAAGTAGTACGAGTTGTATTGTGGAGAGAACACTGCCTGCCACGCTGACGGCGCCGGCGTTGAAGCCTTGTCATCATCGTCTGGCGTCGATGTAGCCGTCGGTGGTGTTGAAGTGGTCTTGGTTGAAGCGGTCGGCGTTGTCACTTCCTCAGTCGTCGTTTTCGCCTCCTCAGTCGTCGTTGTCGCCGCCGAGGTCACCTCGCGTTCCTCGCGTTCATGCCCATCCTCCGACATGGTCGTTGATAGCGTCCCTGGTCCGAGCACGTTGTTGACAGGAAACATGGGGTTAGGGTCTGTTTGTTTGGCAAGAGTCATCATCGTCCCTTCAAAGGACTGCCAGCTGCAGCCACCATGCCCGCCCCCGCCCAGCCCATATTTCCCGCCCTATACCTCTACCCACTCAACGACTCCTTCATTCCCAAACATATATCCCTCGCTCATGGCCAACGCGTGAAAATCGGCAGGCAGACAAACGCAAAGACCGCTCCAGGCGAGAGGAACGGCTATTTCGACTCAAAGGTCCTCAGTAGGCAACATGCCGAGGTCTGGGAGGAGGGCGGAAAGGTACGTCCAACTGTCGTTGTGTAGACTCCGGTATTGATAGCCTGTATGCAAAGATTTTCATCAAAGACGTCAAGAGCTCCAATGGCACCTTTATCAACGGCGACAGACTTAGCGGTGAAGGACTCGAATCTGAACCCAACGAACTCAAAAACGACGATATAGTGGTACGTCTCTCCTAATTTTTTATCACTCTCTGCGCATATTTACCCACGTCGTGTGCCTAAAGGAATTCGGTATCGACATTGTAGGAGACGACAACAAAACTGTCATACACCACAAAGTCGCTGCCCGTGTCGTGTGTGTATATACAGAGCATGATGTCCAGGTTGCTGCCCGAGTGGAGCAGATCGGCCAGCACAATACCGTCCAACAGCAGTTCCAGGTCGCTTCGGCTTCGGCTTCTGCACCTGCACCTTCGCCCGCCCAGCAACAGCAGCCCAACGGTGCTGCGTTCCCATTTCAACAGCGCCGCCCCCAGATGACCCAACAAGGCATGGCGGCCATGGGAAGCATGGGCGGCATGGGCGGCGGGCTGAGGCAGCCAGGGAAGGGCGGCCTAACATTCGATCATATACTCAGTCGCCTGCAGGGTGAGCTCCAGAAGAGCCGGGAAACAGGCTCCGAGCTTCATACTCTTACGAACGCAATGAATGAAATCCACGATACACTCGGTGGAAATATGGTAAGTTTCTTAACCTATGATTTTAAAAGTTCATCTAACGACGAAATGAAGCCTGCTGGGGGGGTACCTTCTTACCCGTCTGCGTTACCGCCTGTGCGCCCGGCACAACCACACTCACAGGTGCAAGATCCGGCGTCAAGCTCTGTGTCACCCGAACAGCCTCCCGCGCCGCCCCCTGCGGCACTCACGTCCTCCGCGCTTCTCGACCTCCAAACCAAGCTTCAGGAGACGCAGAATTCACTCTCAACGCACGCGGACAAGGTCCGTGCGCTCGAAGGGGTGCTTGCCGAACAGGAGGTGCTCAGGAGAGAAGTCAGGGCACTTAGAGAGATCGTCAGTGCAGGTGCGAGGGAAGATGATCTGAGGGGGCGCCATCATGACAAGGAGGCATATGAGCATGAGGAAGAAGGGAGCGAGGATGACGACGACGACGACGATGCACGGAGTGTGGCGACAGTCGTTCCACATGAGTTGGAGAGTGTGGAGGAGGAGGATGAAGAGCAGGTTGCGCAGGCTGAGGCTGAGGATGCGGAGTCGACTCAGTCCAAGCATGATCCTGAAACCGAAGCTGAGCACGAGCATATCGAGGGAAATGGCCAGGACGATGCGGAAAGGGAAGCTCAGCACGAACAACGAGCACTGGAGGATGAGGAGGAGTGGAGACGGCTTAATACCGAGGTTGGGCGCCCGAGAACACCTGAGCCAACGAATTTGGGGCTGGGGATAAGACCGATCGTCACCAATGGGTCAGCGGCGGGTAAGAACCCGACGTCGCCGCTGTCAAAACTGAGTGAGACCGCAGAGGACCGTGACGAAGACGATGCGCAGAAAAAGACCATTTCTCAGGTGTTACTCCAGCTCGGGTCCTTGTTGACGCTTACGTCCTCGCTTGAGGCGCAGCATGCGGCTGCGCAGTCGACAATCGAAGCGTTGGAGATAAAGGTGCAAACGCTTGAGGCGACTGTCAAGGCCACTCAGGAGGCTGCTGCTGCTGCTGTCCCGCCTCCACCACCGTCACCCCCTCCTGCACTAGGACCAACACTTGAACTACTAGAGTGGAAATCTGGTATCGAGACGCAATGGGGTTCTATCCGTGCGGACTGGGCGCTCGAGAGGAGTAGGAGGGAGCAGTTCGAGGGACAAATCAGACGCGTTGATTCGGGGTTGGAGGCGCTGGCAGCGCTCAAGGCGCAGCAGGAAGCTATTGAGGGGAGGCAGAGGGCCCTGGAGGAGAAGCAGGCACAATTGTTATTGCACCAGCAGGTTCATGCGAATGGCGATGCGAGGAGTGCAAGTAAAGGTGGAATCGGGCTTGTCACGCCGCCGAGTCCCAGGAGTTTGTCGGCGGATTCGGATCGTCCGAGAAAGAGTAGGTCGAGGAGAGGGAGGCGCTCGAGGTCGCGATCCGCGTCGAGGGAATCGTCATCCGGATCCGGTTCAACGGAGGATACGGACGTGACGCTTGCTTCGGAGGGGGATGGATTGATGACACATACCCTAAAGGCGCGGGTGAAGCAGGAGGATGTATATGAGGGGCCTGGGCATGAAGAGGAAGATGGGGATGATACAGTGCTTGGGGTTGGCAAGGCTGGGAAAGGGGCAGAAACGCTGGCGACGCCCGAGTCGTCGGTATATTTGCCCGAGAAACCGCAGAATGGATCTGCGGTGGGGACGGCTGCAAAGCCTGTGACAACAAGGGAAAGAGAACTCGTGCGTTTTTGATTTTGTTTTAATGAAAAGTTTTCTGATGATTTTGACAGATCCAACTACAAACTGCGGTGGGTGTACTCGTACTTGGGATAGCGGCAGCCGCAGTGCTGTGGCGGGTGAAGCCTGAAACGTGATCACCCGAAAATCGTAGCATCTACCGCGGAATAATTTGTGCATCTGTTCTTGACCCGTATTAGTTTTCGCTCTCGCCGTACATACTTATGAGCTATGCTGGGTCACCTTTTTTTTTAATTTATTTATGATCCGTCGTTTATGACCGCAACGAATATATATAGCATGCTTATAACGTATGTGGTCCGACTCCTCACGTGATAATATATAAAAAAATGCGGGGTGAATCGGGGATTAAGCAACTCTCGATGCACCTTCGGCTTCCACGGCCTCACCGACCAGCAGCGTCGTTCTCTACTCTTCCCCTTCCATCCCCAGCACCTCCTGCCCGCCTGCCCGCTCCTCGAGAGACAAAGCAACACCAGAACCCTAACCCCTACGCACTGACCCCGTATGCTCCTAGTGTCTTTCTCCCTTCCGATGTCCACTCCTACGTTGTTCGTCCCCTCCTCTATACCCCGCTCCCTCTTCCTCTCCGCTTCTGCCAAAAACGCTCCCAAACCGCACGCTACCACCTCGATGTAGGTGCCTACGGAATCCCCAAACGCAACTTCCACACCCACCCCGACCCCCACAGCCTCTCTGTCCAAATCGGTGAAGACGCCTACTTTATCCGCAGTAATGCCATGGGCGTTGCAGACGGCGTCGGTGGCTGGGCACGCACAAACCCCCACCCCACTCCCAGCCCCAGTGCCATCTTTGCCAAACGCCTAATGCACTACACCTCCCTCCAACTCTCAGATCCCCCTCCTGACGACCTCGAATCCCACCTCTCCGACCTCTCAGACGGCATCGACGTCCTCACCATCCTCGAGCGTGCCTACGACCAAACCGTCCGCGCACACGTCGACCCCACCACCCACGCCCCTATCCACACCGGCTCTTCCACCGCCCTCGTCGCCGTTCTCGAAGACGGCTCCTCTTCCGATCCAACCACCCACTCTGGCCCCCACGTAAAAGTTGCCCAAATCGGCGACGGCATGGGAATGTTGATCCGCGACGGTGAAGTAGTCTGGCGAAGCGAAGAAATGTGGTGGGGGTTCAACATGCCCGTACAACTAGCCCCTCCCCCTTCACCCCCACCCCCAAAATACGTCCCCTTTCACCCCCCACCGCCTCCCTCCCCCGCACCCCAAGTAACCCCCCGCACCACCGCCCACCTCTCCACTCTCCCCGTCCGCCCAGACGACATTCTCCTCCTCGCCTCCGACGGCCTCAGCGACAACCTCTGGGACGAAGACGTCCTCGACGAAGTCCTCCGCTTCCGCCGCACCTGGCCCCCGCCTACCCCCAACCCATCCGCCGACCAACTCCGCCGCAGCGCAATGGCCGGCATGCTAAGCGAAGCACTATGTTCCCGCGCCCGTCGAGTCAGCGAGCAGCGGCCTTCACCAAACGTACCCCCTGACGAAGAACATGCCGACCCAGAAGAGACCCCGTTCAGCCGAAGAGCCAGGCAAGAAGGCAAGCCCTTTAGAGGTGGCAAGAGGGATGGTGCGTTCTCTCGTCTTCCTTTTTTCATCTACTAATACATTCCCCTCCAGACATCTCTGTTCTAGTAGCCATCGTCGCTCAGAGTACACCCACCAAGTCCAACATATGACCCCAGGACTGTTTTTT
>JABAJS010000311.1:0-13483 GCA_018221635.1 Tephrocybe sp. 10521TJB
CCCCCATACTATTTCGTTCTATTCCTTTTCTGTATAACTACAATAGGTACAAGTTGTATTTATATCATAGTGTAATGTGAATGCAGCCCTCGCGCGATTGCGAGGGTCCACTGCTATCCCGACTCCCGAGTGAGCGCGCTGACCCGCTTATTTTAATAGACCCAGCACGGTCAAGGGAATGGCTTTGGGAGCGTGTCTAGGACCGAATGCGAGACCATGTTCGAGAATGGAAGGGCCGAGACGGATGCTGGAAAGTCCGTCAGAATGGCTATATAAGAGCGACCGGTTGTAAGGCAGTGAGTTCTTTCTCTTTGCAGCCTCCCTCGACTTTCCCTTCGCTACCCGGTTTCAGGACAAAAAAAGGCAAGGCGACGGGATGCCGCTTCGTCAAAACGCGAGTCCAAATCAGTATCAGAGATTGCTGTCAGGGATTGCTGTTATTCGTCGTGTTCTGCACAAACCGGGGGGTAGAAGACGCGTCCACCCTATCCATCACAGATAGGCAGCAATGCCGGTAAGGATTCCAACCGGAGCGACGGGAAGTGGTGCGATAATTTCCAAGCCCGTTTTACCTAAGGTCCAATGACGCCAAATTATGGCTCCTTGCTTTAAGACAACTATGTTCAGTATTACCATCCATGAAATGTACGTACATTACAGATCAGAAATTGAATTCACATTGCAGAGTCATCTGATGGAGTCAAGTCTAAGCCAGAGCTAACAAAACCTTTCCGCTCTCTCTGTCTCGTACAGCGGTTCGAACCTTGCATCTGTCACTTGGCACATACATCTTCAGTTTCTCGGCTTAAGTTAACATACTAATTGGGGGTTTCAACATCTGCTTTACTCAGCGCATGCCTCCCTGTCTGTGTCGACATTGTCAATGACACAGAACCTCACTCTGGATATAACTGTCAATCATGTCCAGCTGCCAGTGCTAGCTGCGAAGTTCAAGCACATTCGAACTTTTTCCGGCCATTTATTACTAACCTAAACCTGGGTTATATAAGTATACGCTCCTCGACTTGCTTTGATTCTAGCTTCTTCGGACAGAAGATCTTCAGCGTCATCCTATCATCTAAATAGAGCCCACAATGCGTTTCTGCACCACTGTAGTTCCACTCTCTGTCTTCAAGTGTCCCCTAATCTTCTGTGGCAGCTTGACGTACCCCGCTGATTGTCGAGAGATTTGCCTGCTAGACGACTGGCAAACACGTATCATGCTCGTAGACAGCGTCATGCCTGCATTTTCCCTTTAGGTTACACAGCTTATAGAAACATACCAGTATGCCTCCCTGAATGGCTTTACCGCTGCTCCTTTTCTTTCTTCTGCTCCATCTTATCATCCTAACCTTATTCTAACTCGATGCCCAACTCGTTAAGTCATCCTTGCTCATCCCCATGTTCGGTCCATCTGAGAAGATGGGGTTGGTCAGCTGGCTGATGTCCGGTTCATTTTCTGCCTTGCCGATGTATACGCATTTGCTGACTACCGATGTTGTCTTAGATAGAACTGACGCACTGTGGGGTGTTGCTCCCCTTAGCTGGATAGATGTGCTCGAAGTACAGAACACTGTGTCAGCTTTTGGCATACTGCCATGTGCGCATGATCAGGTGAAGATAGAGCTTGAAATTTTACGTTCTAGTACGACTCCAATCTCAACGGAGGTGCCGGCGTCGACACATATGTCATTAGTGTGTCACCCTTCTCCCCAAGACAAGTTGACGACATGGAATTGACAGAGCTGGGATTCATTTTGCGACTTGGTTCTGAGTTTTATCTGCAGACATTCTCGCGCTGTCAACAACAAAATTTACATAAACTTCCCGTTTATTTGGTGGGTCGAACATGTGAGTCACAAAATATATACAAGTCTTATGCATATATATTTGACAATTCAATCATCCTCCCTCGAAATCTCAGGATCCACGTCGTCCCTAAAGTGCAGAATCTGATTTGAGCCACTATACTGTTACAAGGATGGTGCTAAATGCATGCATTTAGACAGTGATGAGGCCATTCTGGGCGAGTGCGTTGATGGTACCATTGGCTGAATAGAACGACATTAGAATGCTATGCACAAGAAAACTCAAAGTACTTACGAACGTTGGTCAGGACACCTTTCAATGCCAGTTGCTTCACCTTGTATTGCATGTTACCTGGAGATGTATTTCCATTGCTGGAAATGAGACTGGCAACAATTCCCGCAACATGAGCCGCCCCCTGCGTCATGCACGCTTGTAATTGAGAACAACGGTATTCTGATAGAGTACTGCTTACCATAGAAGTTCCAGTCAAAGAGTGGCACGCCTTGCAGTTATGTATTGTGTTAGTCTTGCCATTTACCACTAGCATCATAACGCACTCTAGAACTGCTGGTTCCGGCGCTGACAATGTCCTTCCCAGGAGCAAATAGATCAATACCAGAGCCAAGGCCGTCATTCCGACTCCCATAAATGTCGCTGGATCCCACAGTTATAGCTGTAGAAACACGACTAGGTGAATATATATTGGCATCAGGGCCCGGCCCTGCAGCGGCCTGCACGAGTGATCAGCTTCAGATGTTGGGACATATTCAGCAGGCATAGTCACAATGACGTGGATTCCGTAGTAGAACAGCTAAAGATGTAAAAGTGAATTATCATTAAATTACTCATTGACAATCTGGATGAATTGACGTACAGCAGTCACGGCATTATCGAGCGTGGAGTTTCCCAAGACAGAGAAGGGAAGTAAAACAACAGAAGGGCGGCGGGTTTTGTATAGTACTTCTTGCCGAATCCACACCAATCCCGAAATACTGAATCATGTAGTAAGCAGAGAATAGAACTTTTTAGACGCAAAAAGTTTAGAAATTCATACATATCAGCTACAGAACCATTCCTTAACCAAAATTTGTCCTTTCAGTATCTATCCAAACACAATAGGATGACACTGAACACATACCCATGATCATCCAAGACATTCACAGAGATAATATTGGCTGCTTTTGCCACGCCAAATCGACTCCCTGCGACAATGCCACTGGAAATAGTAGATCAGTTGGCGATTCTTGTTAGGACAATCTGTTGCTCACGCGCAATGGGTTCCGTGACCATTTCTATCATTGGAAGAGTAGTTGCCAAAAGTTACCCCCCACCTTGCGCGGCCACCAAATTCGACCTAAATTTGTAAGGTTGTTGATATATGAAGGCTTGATGGGTCACATACATGATCTGTGTAGACGCCTTGAGAGCGATAGGAGATATAATCGTTTCCAAAAATCTGCGACACAGGCAATCTTACCTGTATCTGTTAAAAGCAATATGAGACAGGCGTGATATAGTAACAAGACAGTATTGGCTTACCCACAACATATACATCCACTCCTTGGCCAGAAGTATCGTTATAAGTGTAGCTAAAATTGAGGTCACTATTGTTATCATTAGCAGGGAACAATGCTCGAGTTGCAAATTAGCACACCTAGGGCAATCAGCAGCAATGCTCTTAATCGAACTCAGTTGGGCAAGACCCCATGGAGCGTTGGTCCTTGATGCCAGTAGTAAATTAATCACCAAAGGAATGAGATGAGGTGTCTACCCACTGAGTAGTAGTAGCCGCGGTGTGTACAATGCCGTCCTCAGAGATGGATGCAACACTATCATGGGAACGCAGAGTTCCAAGCTCCTGGTCGCTGAGCTCACCTTGAATCATGTTAGATACATTTATTGTATTTATTGAAGAGGACAAGAGACTACTTGCAAATCCATTTGAAATATCCCAATGGTGGGTTGTAGTTATGTTTGTCACCTTGAGGAAGGAATGCACAGAAATGCCAGGTTTGAGTCTGACAATGTGTCTTCTAGTATTTTCTATGTGACTAAGGGTAGCAGATGCTGAGATCGAGAAAGCTGCAGCAACAATGGCAGTGACAGAGAAGTACATTTTAAGACAGAGTCAAAGTTGGGTTGCGAATCTTCAATACAAATAGGAGGGCCAACTTTATAGTATAACAGATTTACCCATCCCTGGTAAACATCCCTTTTTGTTCATTTCAGACGTCAGAAGCATTGAGGTAGCAGAGGGATATGGGTGCCGATGCACTCAGATGAGTTCCATAGGACTGCTCAGAGGAGTCTGGATGTTGCTAAACATGGTGAATTTTGGGTATCAAAGCTGATCTTGTGCGTGTCTAGAAAAAATTTCCTACTAATTATGGTTCTTGTCAAACCAATTAATAAAAGCACAAGAAAGGGAAGGTGTCCTTGGCATGGAGAAGGTGCAGCAATTAGCAAAGATATGCCCAAACCTAGCGAGACGTGAAAATTGAAGAACCCAAGCAAGATTAAGGAAGGCTATCCCGAAATTTGTCATGGAGAATGGTGCAGCAAATAGCAAAGAAATGTGCAAATTTAGCGAGATGTGAAAATCGAAGAACCCAAGCTAGATTAAAGAAGGCTATCCTGAATTTTGTCATGGAGAATGGTGCAACAAGTAGCAAAGAAATTCACAGACTCAGCGACATGAGAAAAACAAAAAAATAAAATAAAAAAAAACAAGGGAAGCTATCCCGGAGTTTGTCATGGAGAAGGTGCAGCAAGTAGCAAAGAAATACGCGACCTTAGCATCTGCTCAGTTCACAGTGCACATGACATGTAGCATGACTAATTTCCTGATGAAAGCCAATCAGGAGACTGACCCTGACCATTCCTTGCCTGGATTCAATCCTGTTGCACGTTGAGGTTGAGTTTCCAAGTCAAGGCACATGTGCAATTTTTCAAAATGCTGACAGCAGCAGTGAAAATTCACCCAGTAGCAAGCTCATAGAAAGTCCTTTTACCGTATGAATGGTCTAATTGTATCTCTGATCCTTCTTTCAAAAGCAGTATTAGCACAGGCAGCATTTTACGGCATTTCTCTTGCTTTCTTGATTCACGGATACGTCTATCATTCCAAAAAATCTGATTGCGAAAAACCTTTCTTACTTACATATATAACCTGTTAGGTATTAGGTTGATTTGAATGCCAAGCGATACAACCATCGGCGTCTGAGTATTGATTGATTCAACGCAGGATGCACTTCTACATTGCCGCCCTCACTGCAATTGCATTTTGTACCCGTGTATCTGCTGCTCACCGCTCATTCAACAACATTGAAAGATTTGGTGGCACAGCCAATGGCAAACACATCGTTGTACTGAAACCCAGTGCCTCTGTACCTTCCTTCGTCCAAGCAACAAATATAACTGCAACTCACCAATGGAACATCATCAATGGGTTCGTAGGTGCGATTCGTCCCTTTTTCCTCCTGAATTCTTTCCTAAAGTCTGTACAACGAAAAGCTGAGCTCAGTAATGAGCATCTTAACCTGTTACGTACCCACAATGATGTCGAGTCCATTTCCGAAGACGGCGTCGCGGAACCAGCGGCTACGGTTCAGTGCGTAGTGTTTCTTTCTATGTTTCGTCAATGTGATCATATTCACCCTCTTGGACCAGAGGTGACGCTACCTGGGGCCTGGCTCGGATGAGCTCTGATGACAGGCTCGTTAACCAATGCACTGTGTGCGTATACTTTTCATGCCTGACCATCCTAGGTTAACTTACAATAAAGTGACCTAAATTTTGCCTATGCTTATAATGCCAGCGCCACTGGCTTGGGGGTCGATATATACGTCGTTGGTAGGTTCTACATCTTGATCTTGAAGCTATTGGATGTCTGAGCTGGATACCAACCACCATTTACAAACTATTTACACAGATTCGGGTAAGATTTATTTCATTGCTGATTGGATAAGTCATTTCTAATATTTCACATTGTTCATTCAAGGTGTCTATCTTGACCATGTGTGTTATCAGCGCTCAGCAATCAACAGACGGGCATGTGCTCACTATTGATCAGGCTGATTTTGGCAGTCGTGCAAAATGGGGCAAAACTATTGCTGGCTCTAATTTGAAAGATGAGTATGGTCATGGGACACACTGCGCGTAAGGCCGCCTGCTGGAAAAAGTTGTAAAATCGACTAGAGCTGATTTTCACACAGTGGAACAGCGGCAGGACACCGCTTTGGTGTAGCAAAAGAGGCCACCATCATTGCGGTCAAGGTTATAGATGATAAAGGGTAGGGCCTTACCTCGGTCTTCGTGTTCCACTACCTCTGAATGCCAGACATTTATAGAAAAGTGACATTCTCCGACATGTAAAGTTAGTTGAATTTCTGGCTTAACTCTTCTGATCTGCCATTGTCAGTATCTCCGGTTTGGATTGGATAATTGTTGAAGCCGGCGTGTCCCGTCGCCCTTCTATTGCTTCGATATCAATCGCTGGGGGTAGATATTCACCATTAGATGAAGCAGTCAAACAGGTGCGTGTCTCTTCCATCAGTTATCTCGGTACTTAGTATGTGGCATGTAATCTCCAGCTGACAAGTAACAACATTCACGTTGTGGTGGGCATATGTCTCAATTGCCTTAACATTCATAGTACCATCTTATTTGTTGAACTCTCAGGTTGCAGCAGGAAACAAAAATGCTGATGCTGAAAAGTTCTCTCCCGGTCGTGCTCCCAGTGCCATCACTGTCGGAGCCAGCACCCTGGCTGATAGCCGGGCTAGATACTCTAATTTTGGTCCCGCTGTCGATATTTTTGCTTCCGGCGACAACATCATCAGTACCTCTATACGCAGTCCTAAGGTAAATCATGTTGCACTAAAGATCATCCCATTTGGAGTCAAATTGCGTATCTATCAACCTGCAGTCGTACTCTATCATGGATGGAACATCTATGGTATATATTACCTGCCGAAGTGTTAGTATATGGGATTATCCTAACTGTCATGTTTGATTCAGGCCACAGCCCATATTACTGGTCTCGTTGCTACTCTCATTTCCAGCGAAGGAAATATTTCCCCGGGAGAGATGAAGGCCAAGGTGAAGAATTTGGCATTGAAAAATGTCCTCACCGGACTCCGTCAGTCTTCTTCTGAGTATCTCTTCTCAAAGATTCTAATGTTACCCTACATGTACTACAGCTATGGGAACCGTAAATGAGCTTGCTAACAACGGAATGAGAATATTATAGACGTCATTGCTCGATGTACAGAAGTACCAGATTTACCTTAGTTTATGTATGACAGTCTCCCGAATCAATACATGTTTCACGGTTCAACCTCGTCGGATGTATCTAATCTACCCTTACTTTGTTTTGCCACGAAGTTCAAAGGTGGCGATTGTCTTCGTACAGCTAGAGATATCTGGAAGATGATTTAGGTACTTCGATGAGGTGGTGAACACCAACGACAATGTTTCGATACGACCACGGCAAGAATGCCTGGTGAATTCAGGCGGCCATGATTCCAGAATATCAATGATGACAGTTGTTCAAGGTATAGCGTGATGCGGTATGACTGGAAAAAGACCCTGTCCTGATAGTTTTAGGTATAATGTAGAGCAGAATTTACGTGTGAAGGTATAATGGCGTTCGTGAAAGAGCCTGATGGAAAAATATGCGAAAATAGGAAGACAGGAAGAAGGGAAAACTGAAGCAGTCGCCGTTCCAACACGTCTGGCTTCAATCGAGGCATAATAAGACGAATAACATGCCAGTTCCCGCCGTTCTTAGATACCTTCTCGACTACAATGCATGCTTGACCGGTTCATCGTATGGTGGTCCACCAAGTTCTTGTGAAATCTCCGTGCCGGTGGTAAATGTTCCCCGAGCATGTACATTCCGAGAACACGAAAACATGTTGAAGCGTGCCAGGGACGGGAATGGGAAAATACTCTAGTATGTTGACGGATGTAAGGAGAAGCTCGTGAGCTACGTCGGATGAAGATCCGAAGGGAAAAAGAGAGTGAATAAAAAGGCTTTTGGAACGAGAAAGACAAGCTGCACGCAGATAGAGTTGAAAGGAAGAAAGAGAATGAATCAAAAGAAAGAAAGGGAACACAACGAACCTCACGTTGAGTGGGGAGGATGTACGAGGGAAATGATAAGGCGTGTGTGAGAGGTCTACACGGTGCGGTTTGTAGAGAGTTGACTTGGACGAGGAAGGAACAGAGCAGTGACAAGTGAAGAAGACCAGGTCAGCTCAAGTCGAAACGAGTTGACTTCCTCGCCTTTATAGTTACAAGTCCAAGTGTTGAGAATTAAAAGCCTTAAAAGAGTCGGAGAAGTAAGCGAAAGACAAGTGACTTGTGCAGTACAAGAAGCTGAGGTGAGGACAGGTACGCGGAAGGAAGGAAGGAAGTGATTAGATTAGATCTTGATCCCTTATCGATTATCTACGATCACGCACTGGCGCTGATCGCTTCTCGGAAATAGCCTCACAACCCGCATCTTTCCTTCAGGCCGCGCAGCTCACGGAAACACACCAGCATTTCTTCTTCTCCAACTTATCATCCTAGCTTCATCCTACTTGGTGCCCACTTACTCGAATTCATGCTCATCCCGATGTTCGGTCCATCTCAAAAGATGAGGTCGGTTAACTCGTTGATATCCAGTTCGTTTCTGCAGGCTTCTTTATGTATACTAATTATACATAGGAGCCATGACTACAGCAACACAGCAACTGGGCCGGCTAGCTGACAGCCAGCATGACAATGCGGCTCAATGCTTAATTGTTTTGATTCCTGAACTACGGCTTAATTGTGTTCGTTCTTCAACTATAGCTTAATTGTTTCGAAGATTAAACTGTGCATATAAAATCTCGCTCGTAAAACCTCTATATCATTGCTCACAAAATATCTACTTTGCTTTACTTCAAATATGTCATCACATGATTCATTTCCCCCCATCATCTTCGTCCACGGCATCGGCACTAGAAACGAAAAGTTGCTGCAGTTCTCGAGCACCAACCTATCGACTCGTAAGTGTTTGCATATATATCATCTGGAAGTATTTGTGTGTTGATGATCACTTCGATGTTTAGTTATTGCTTCAACCAGCGGCGGGCCTAATCAAGAGGTGATCAGAATCGCATGACCTTTGCACGCGACTCACGAAATTCCTTACTCTTTTAGTGGACGATTATAAGTTCTGAAGAGTTATCCAGCTTGTCATTTACATTCCACAACGAAGCCGCGTCACGATATCTCGGCATTAATAAAGATGGGTCTGCTCCGGTTGGGGTCCAGGCCAAACAGTATTCATGGTTGTGGTGTATCAAACCTATTGATAAATCACGTAAATTACACATGTGAGTGCTAGCTCATCCTGTAATTGAATGGGGGATAATAATCACCACTAGGATTGCAAACCCTTTGGGGGACGGTGGGGCACTGGAACTTGACGAGGATGGCCGTGTCTTCCTCGGTGACGAGGATCCCACAAATGCAGCTCAACAGTGGACAATGATTGCGGATGCTCCGCCCTCACGGGACGGTCAACCCATTGCTCAAGCTTACCAGGATGACTGCGAGTACGACTCATATTCCGAACACAGTGGTGAGAATGATCACGATGACGACGAGCGTCGAGGCGAGGGATCACATGAAGACTGGGGACCCGAGGATGCAGGATATTGGGTCTGATGACAGATGGTTGCGCACCTTTGTACCGCTAGTAGTTCTCTTATTATCATAACATTGTCGCGTCGTCCTGTATCTCAACGAACTTGAAATACTTATTGTCATTGTCAACTGTGATGACATCATACGAGCTTCAAAAGCCCGTTCAACAATAATTATCAAGTAACAAAAAGTCTAAATCAGATGTTTACGATAAGGTTGCTTGCCAACCGCTCCTGTAGGTAAAGTTGGCAACCATCGCAGAGTAGGATCCAATCGACTCGAAGAGATCATCCAATAAACAGACAAGAATTACACAAAGCAATTGATTGTTCTCCCATCCTCTATCTCAACGCGAAATTACCACAGCTTCCTCAAATCTCATCCAACCACCGACAAGAGGAGAACGCAAACCACATTTTGTGACATTATTTTAATATATACAAAGGATTAAGAAATCACAATCGGATCAACTAATCGTAGTGTACACGGCCTATCGCTGAGAGGACGATTATCTTATGAGGGGATGCACTGGCTGTAATACTCGCTGCTCTCTACGCAAGTGCTGCCAGTAGCACAGACGGTCGGGCCGGTGTAGCTAACGCCACCGCTAAAGAAGAATTATAATTAGTTGATGATAATGAAGAAGGAAGAAGGGAAAGGCGACATACCACTGGCCGTACACGGACTGGGTCGCGGTGGAGGCGGCGGCGGAAGAGGTGGAGGTGGAGGTGGTTGAGGTGGTTGAGGTCGAGCTCGAGGTGGAGGTGGTAGAGGTGGTCGAAGTTGAGGATTTAGTCGAAGTGGAAGTGGAGGAGGTGGTGGAGGTAGAAGATGTGGAGGTGGAGGAAGACGCAGAGGAAGATGACGCAGCAGTTCCGGAGTACGTGGATCCGATATCACCGAAGCGGATGTTGGAGTAGATGACATAGGCGTTAGGGGAATCGGCCTCAACGGTTGCAGGGACACCGGAGGTAGTAGCGCAGGTTCCACGAGCGACACCTGGGGAGGAGGCGTCGTCGGTAGTGGGGTAGTCGGAGTCGAGCCACAGCATGTCGACATCATAATCATCCCACAGAGACAGAACCAGAACCATTCCCCTGGCGGCGGCAGCGCCCATAGTGGGGAGACCGCCCATAGCCTGGAACTGGGGGTAATCGCCGAACGCCGTCTTCTCAGCGTCGCAGAAGTCGGTGGTGATGGAGTTGTAAGTAGTCATGCCCGCGACGTTGGTGTTGGAGTTCTGGATGACGACGCCGTTCTGGACGTAGAGACGGTTGATCTCGGTGAGCGTGCCGGAGGAGGTTCCGTCGGAGGAGATGAACTGGGTGACGACGGTGAAGGGCTGGGTGGTGTCGACGGTCATGGAGGGGCCGTAGAACGTGGTGTCGCCCAGGCGGTAGGAGTTGAAATCGCAACCGTCGGGATCGCAGACGGTGCCGTAGCGGTCGGAGGTTCCGCAGGCGTCGGTGCCGTTGCAGATAGAGAGACCGGTGACGTTGCAAGGATGGGGGGTGAGGGCCGCGGAGATCGAGTTGGCTTCCCAGACGTCGAGTTCATTACAACAGGCACCGTGGTTGCCAGTTCCGGAATTCGAATCGGTGGTGGAGGGGACCCAGCCTTCGACGTTGGCCTGGAAGAGGAGGTTAGTTAAGGAAGGAAGGAAGAGATGGATAAGCGTACCTCGCCGCCGATGAACTTCAAATCCGAAGGGCACTGAGAGTCACAGTATCCTGTTCCGTATTGCGCGCCGGCCTTGTTAGCGGGGTAGGCGGACATACCACCATCGGCGGGCATCTCTGAGAAGTAAAGGGCGCCGTTGAGACCGCAGGGAAGCTGGGAGACGTCGACGTCGAAAGTGAATTCCTGGTTGACGAGCTGGAACATCTGGTACTCGGTGTCAGAAGCCATCAAGTACAGACGCGAGCCGACGTTCTTCTGGGTGTCGACGGTGACGAACTGGAGCTGGAGCGCGTCGCCGTCGGTGGTGACACCGTAGGTAGCCTCGTAATCGGCACCGTCGAGCGCGCAGTTGGTAGCGCAGGTAACGTCGTCGGGGCAGAGGGTGGTGTCCCACTCGTTACCGGTGTAGCAGTTGGTGTATTCGTCGACCTCGTGGATCCAGCGCCAGTTGGAATCAATGACGACTGAACCGGCAGCAGCAGCGCAGCCACCGGCGGTGGTGCATTGATACCAAGTGAGAGAGGGGTGGACCTCGGCGGTCCAGGTTCCAACCTGTTGAGCGGAGGCAACGGCGAGGAGAGAGAAGGCGAGGAGAGAAGCTTTGGGGAACATTTTTGGTTCGAAGGGTTACAAGAGATGTTGTTTGCTTTCGAGCTGAAGTTTCCATGGTCGTAGCATGAGGTCTTTATACGACACGAGAGCGGTGAAAGTCCGGAAGCAAATTCGTTGTATTTTGCTGGCGCTTGAGTGAAGAGGTCGAGAGGAACGGGTTGCGGAGCGATGTCGGCGAGAAGTGACGGTGGATTGAAGACCTTCCATGTGCACGAGTTAATCCCGCGCTAGGAGCGAAAGCGCGTACAAAAGAATAGCCGTCAACAGAATGCTAAAAAGGCCGTTAGGAGCTTGAAAGCACAATGATCTACAATGCAGTGTGGGTATTAATAACTAGATTGATTATTTATGTCACCAGAGAAGATAAGAATAGACGATTTAGAGATGGATCATACCCTGGAATTAAGTATACGCTTCAACCGAGAACCTGATTCCCCCCACAAGGCACACAAAATGATCTGCAGCGCGGGGAATGTCTGCGGATCTACTTATACTTCCATGTCCACCATCGAAAATTGTCTTAAAAATGGAAGATTTCGTATCATCTGGTCATATGAACGTAGTTCGGGTGCGGTACATAGTATATGGGATGAAGAGTTTCGACGCTCAGCGATGGAGAAAGAAGAGAGAAGGACCAAAGGTTGAAAAAACGTGCCGGAATTCGGGATAGATGAATTCCCGAACCGGTACGGGCACCGGGCCGAAGAGCAACGCACAGCGTGTTATAATTACAAACGCCCGATATCTCAGCTCTTTCAACCAAGGCTCGAATGCTTGTGACCGAGGATATTAGTAGCATATCGATGCTCTCGATAGCGTGGAGGAGTTTAGAGTCACCACGGTGAAGGCGGGCACTCATCGAAAGAAACGTCGAGGCATGTGAGCGAACGAAGTACCGCAAGGACGTCGACATCTGGGTGTATGTTATGGAAATAGATAGTGGTAGAGTGGTAGAGTTAGATATGAAGAAATTGCAGGATGAACGGTAACGATACGAGAAGAGTTCATCGAATCCTTCGTTACGTTGATTCAAAAGCCAAGTGAGATGATTTGGTATTACACGACCTCTCCCCTTCCTATTTAACTCGTTGCCTCTTGTTATAGCCTGAACTGTCAATTTCAAATTTGTTCGTTTCCTAAAAGATAATTCCACGGAAATAGAAACTACATATGTGAAAGATTAGCCGGTTCAACGTGATGGTACAGTAAAGGACGCATGAGATAATTACATCAGGTTCATTCCGAGAATGCCAGTAACAAGTCTCAAAACGTATCGTTAGATTTGTAGTTGCCTGCACACCTCTCGCAAGAATTTCGAGAAGACCTGGCCCTAAGATATCTGCAGCGCGGTCCGAGTAATCGCCAATCTTGAATGTGACATTCTTCAGCGATGGGAAGACTTGCTGAAGTTGATCTGTTGTGCTCTTGAAGGGGAAGGATTGTACGGTATCAGCGACGTTGTCAGGTAACATGCTCGAGTCGAGGATTAAGTTAATGGTCTCGATCGTGGAAGTAGGTACGCGAGGCATTATCGACCATACTTTGTCCATACGCGGTTCGCAACGATGATCCAAATTGATAATCCCGAAGTGCAGTGTTCGAATTCTTGTGCAATGAGATAAATTGGCGTGAATGGGTAAATTTTGTACATCTGTTAAGTATGACAATCATCATCAATTAAGAAGTTCACTCGAAATACATC
>JABAJS010000313.1:0-13417 GCA_018221635.1 Tephrocybe sp. 10521TJB
AGACTTGGTACAACATTCTGTTTGATGACCATACTGGGTGCAGATGTGGATGGTTTCACATTCACAGGATTAGCATCTGAAATAAATAAGTGAACTTTTCCTTTAACAGGACCAATAGGTTGTGTCTCAAGATTGGCAGATGTGTCACCAAAGTTGAAAACATTACCCATGGCCCATCAACAAAAAACACCACCAGCAGTGTGTGAAGCACCCTGAAGTTGATCAGGACTAGTTGATGGACTTGTCATCTTGATATCTACAAGATATATTTACAACTCCATCACTGAAGACATGGACCAAATACAAGAGAGAATCTTACCCACATTGTCTTTTGAGATGTGCGTAATGGGCTCAATGTCTGTAATACAAGTTTACTAAAGACATGAATCAAATACAAGAGAACCTTACCTGTGTTGTCTTGAAAGACATGCATAGTGGGCTCAATGTCTACAATACAAGTTTACCAAAGACATGAACCAAATATAAGAGATAATCTTACCTGTGTTGTCTTGAAAGACATGCATAGTGGGCTCAATGCCTACAACACAAGTTTATTGAAGATGTGTAATGAAAACAAGAGAGAATCTTACCTGTGTTGTCTTGAAAGACACACATAGTGGGCTCAACATCTACAACACAATTTTATTGAAGACATGTAATGAAAACAAGAGAGAATCTTACCTGCATTGTCTTGAAAGACATGCATAGTGGGCTCAATGTCTACAACACAAATTTATTGAAGACGTGTAATGAAAACAAGAGAGAATCTTACCCACATTGTCTTGAAAGACATGCATAGTGGGATCAACATCTACAACACAATTTTATTGAAGACATGTAATGAAAACAAGAGAGGATCTTACCCATGTTGTCTTGAAAGACACGCATAGTGGGCTCAATGTCTACAACACAATTTTATTGAAGACATGTAATGAAAACAAGAAAAAAATCTTACCCGCATTTTCTTCAGTGACACACATAGTGGGCTCAATGCCTATGATACAAGTTTACTAAGAATAACTAAGTTCTTACCCAAGGAGTCTTATCTGCAATCACATTTTTGTCAGCAATAACATGCATGTCATTACCTTCAAAATGTGGCTCAATATCTAGAGAAATAAGTGAGTCATGGTTGAAACACTAAAAAAAATCAATATTACTGTTTTCATGAGCAATGTGCTCATTTGTTGCAGCTGAGGCATTCACGGTGGTGGCATCAGTCATGTTCATGGCCTCAGTATTCACGTTCATGGCCTTTGGGTCTACAGCATTTGTGTTCGTGGCCTTCAGGTCTATGGAGCTTGAGTTCATGGCCTTTGGGTCTATGAAGTTCGAGTTCAGGGTGTTCAGGTGGTCACAGGGCTTGCCGTGGTGCCTGGTGCTGCTCATGTCATCATTGTTGTTCTTGTTGTTGTTGTTGGTCTCATTGTTGTTGGTCTTCTCATTTTTGATGGTCTCATTGTCGATGGCCTCGTTATCGATGGCCTTGTTGTCAATGGTCTCATTGTCATTGGTCTTGTTGTCATCATTGCTGATATTGTCATCATCATTATTTGTCCTGTTGTTGTCCTTATCCTTGTTGCTGTTGCTGCTTCTGTTGTTGCTGGTACTCTCCTCAGCTTTGTCTTCTTTGGTGGTTTTGGGTGCATCGGAGTGGCATTTGTGGGTATGGGTACAGGTCTGCTGCATGGTCATGGTGACTGCAGTGGTTTGGGTACATTTGGGAGGGGCAACACTGATGCCGCTGTCAAGGAGGGCCTGCTTGGTCCTGTGCAGGCAAGTTAGTAGGATAAAGGTGAGTGATTAACAATCACTCCCCTTGAGAGGTGCATGGACATGGCATTTGCTGCCGCCATGGCCTCCTGTTCCTTCATAGCAGAGGTTTTCCTAGTAAAAACAATATATTTTGTGTGATCAGTCATATCTAAGAGGCAATTGGAGACGTACCTGAGTCCCTTGGCTCCCCTCTTGCCTTTCCCAGCCTTAGATGTGCTGCGATTTTGGTGATCTGTCAGTGCATGCCAACTCAACGCAGACAAAATGCACTCACCTTCCTCCCCCTTTCCCTCCCCGGTTCCTCTTCTCCTCCTCCTTCTTGTTCTTCCCTCCTTTTCCCTCAGTTTCACTACCCTTATTGGTGTCAGTGTTATGTTTTGAGGCCTTCAGTTTCTTGTTGGTAGCCTCGTCAATAGCTGAGGTTGCACATTTGTGTTCTGCACAGGAGGAAGGTGGTGCAGAGGTTTGGATGAGCCCACTACATGTTGTAGAGGCTGTGGAGCAAGTGCTGGCCATGGGAGGCAGTGGCAATGGTGCTCGATGTTGATGGGATGGGCAGCGATGGTGGTGTACAATGATAGAAAGGCATGGGAACAACAAATGAACATGTCACAACTAATTGTCAACTGTGTGACGTAGGAGTCAGTACATAGAGAGGTTTAAACCTAGTAATTTCAACAGCTATTTAGTGCAACAGTTAATTATGATGTTCTATTGTTGATAATATAAGAAGTCTATGGGTTCAATTCTGCTCATTGACAAATCTTTTTCTCTAATAACTAAAGACAACGTGATCCATAATATCTAGTAAGAGTCCACCAGAGTCCATTGGGTTGTTGGCAATCTGGTGCTTGTCCATTGGATTCCTCCCGGACTGAAGTCCAATTGGAATCCAGTCAGTCCAGTTCAAATCACATAGTCTGGTTGAACTCCACTGGACTCCAGTTCGACTCAGACTGGACTGGACTCACCAAATACTTCAGTTCTGGCTGGTGAAAAAATCCAGTAGGACTCCTGAAAAAGTCCACTGGAGTCCATACAGATTAAATGGATGGATGGGTGGTTTTGAATCTATTTTGAAAAGAATGGTACCTGCCAACTTTAACTGGTTTTTGCATGTTATGTTATTCTATCACACAAAGTTCACTATTGAGAAAAAGGAGCAAAAACAAAATAATATTGACAATGATGATGATAGTGATACTGAATAGTCATTTTCAGTAGTATTATATTTATATATTACAAATTGAGCTGTACTATATAGTTGAATGTTAAATATAATCAAGGTCTGATTGGAGTCTAATCGGACTCCTAGGACTCCAATTGGAGTCCAATTCAATAGCACAAATAACATTGCAATTATTATAGAAGTAACTCAGCCTGATCAGACAAGTTCACATTTTATAACTCTGATATAATATATATTGAGTCTGATTGGAGTCCTAGGATAGTCTGATTAGATTCCTAAGACTCCTATGACTCTGATCGGAAAGGGTGGGGGACTATAAAGTACTGGAAACAGCTAGCATTATTTGACTTTAAAGTGGAATATGCTCCAGGTACTGAAAACTTGCTATCTGACTCTTTGTCATGCTTGTACTTGAACAAGGTGCCTGAAAATGTAAGGGCAAGGTCTGAGCATGTGGTGCATGATGACGATTTGGCTGCACCAGGTTACACTCACAGAGTCTCAATGCCAGTGTATGCAGGCCCTGAGGGCTCATGTATCATAGTTCCTCAGGCATGTGAAGCAGTGGAATATGGACTTTGTGAGGTGCTGAGTGTCAGCACAGTGTCTAGCACTCCTGGAGGGGCTGCAGAAACAGTCGCAGAAGTGAGCACTGTGCCAAGGAGGTCATCAAGGTTGGCTGAGAAGAGATCCTGTGTAGTTCCTCACATGGGAATGCAAGAAATGGAGGGTGGGAGTTGGAATAGAAATAAGAAAAGCATGAAGATGTCAAGCAGGAATGACTTGGAGGGAAGTAGGATCAAGACTTTGAGCAACCCTGAACTCAACCCTGATCAAGGGGCACCTGATGCTGAGGATTCAGGCCCCAATCAAACCAATTTGATTGATGTCACTGGACTATTAACTGATATTGACATAGTAAAAGAAATCAGATTCAAGTGCATGAGAGATACTATACTCAACAAGATTTGGGAACACCCAGTTGCTCACGAGACCTTTGAAGTAGACCAGGAAAATGGCCTGATCTATCTAAAGGAAGGAAAGAACAAGCTATAATGTATACCTAAGGGTGAACACAATGGACAGAGCATCAGAGAAATCATAATTAATGATGCCCATAGCACACTAGCTCACCTAGGGGCAAAAAAATATGTATGACTATCTCTGGAGCCAGGTATGGTGGAACTTTGCTATGAAAATGAAGTTGGCTATAATGAAGGTGCACAATAGTATAATTGCAGCACAGGTTAAACAAACCCATGATGCCAATCATCAAAGGAAGAAAGTTGAGTTTGAAAAGGGGGATTTTGTATATGTATCAACTAAGAACCTATCAATTAAGAAGGGGTTAGCACATAAGTTGTCCCCAAAATTCATTGGCCCTTACCCAATCATGGAGGAATTGGGAAACAATACATATTTTTTAAACTTACCACCGACCCTAAAAAGCTGTGGCATTCATGAATCCTTCCATGCCTCTCTGTTGAGAGTACATGTTCCCAATGATGATTGGTTGTTTCTGGGAAGATTTGAGATGCAGATATTTGAGACAGAGGAGGAGGGCAGAGAGTGGGCAGTGGACAAGATCATCACCCATGCAGGTGCAAAGAAGAAGGCCACCTTCAAAATTCTGTGGGCATCCAGGGACAAACCTTGGATGCCATATAATCAAATTAGTCACTTATGTGCCCTTGAGGAGTATCTAGAGGCACTCAGGGCTGATAAGATAATGGACTTACCAGCTGGATCAGGGTCTCCAATTACTGGCATATGATTTCAATCTCAACAAATTCATGCTCCAAAACCTGGTTCCAGGTACATTGTGCATCTTCAGTATGGAAGGAGGAACTTTGTACATGCAAGTAGATGTCGACTGTGGCTTTGCCCAAGAAATCCATGCAGCACAGCTTAAGGAATACATCAAATTCAACAAGGTGGTCCAGCAGGCCAATGTCCCTATGATGGTGCCCACTGGCTATCTAGACTTTGTCAAGTCCATGAACAGCAACCCCACATCCACCTGGAACTTCATGCAGTTCAATTCAGTGATGGGCTTCTGGACTAGCGACAGGCCAGGGCCTTGCAAAGATGAACTCACCATTGACTTCCCTGATGACTTCAACCTCACTCACTACTATGAGGCAATGGAATCATTCATCAATCCCCAAAATGGCAAATTCAGTGCACAGCTGCTGAATGATCACTGACATGTATTCTCATGATCTAAGATGTTATGCCATAAGAATGCTGAACTCAAGTCGAAATTGGAGGGTTTGCAAGGAAGAGGTAAATGGTCACCTGGGAGCCAGCCCTATGCCAATCGGTCCCTATCAACCTTGTGACTTTCCATGATGGGGCTTGCCCAGCCATCAGGGGGTACCTATGGTGGATCAACCCCTCCATTTGATTTGAGGAACTGACATTACCTCAGGAGGGCATATGTAGTGGTAAGATGGACTTAAACATGTAGTGACTGGCTTATGACAAAATTAGTTTACTCCTATATCTCTATATTGACTTAAATCCTCTATCTAAAACTTTGTACTGTATTTATACAGCCTCCAGCCATTCTAAAATACAAATTGGCTTACAACTGTTATCTACAGGTGTGAATCTTTTTGTGTGATGCCACATTCAATGCTTAACATTGACCTCAATGCCACAGGACATAAGCACAAATAGAATGAGGACAATTAAACAAAGAAATGTCAATTAGGGAGACCCAATCCAGCTTGCAGATAGGAATGGAGTGGTGAGTGGTCTCCTTAGCAATAGAGGGGAATTTTCATGGCTGTGAGATCAGCTAGTCATATCTTAAAAATGTTAGTAGAAGATTAAGAGAGTTATAAGTGATGCATGTATGGAATATCCCTGAATCCATTATCTCTCCAACTCCACCATGGGTTGTAAAATCCAGAGCATGAGGAATCATCCCAGTGCTCAGGCTTTCTCTGTGCTTCTTTCCTGTGTTAATGCAGCAACAATGATGGAGGTAGTCATGGCTTGAGGGACTCAGTGCACATTGCAACATACTTGAAATCATTATTGGTTGGATCCAGCCAACATCACCTATGGTATGACTTGCTGATGCCCCTGGTCTCTCTTTACTGAAATCTGTGTGGGGAACATATGTAGCACATGTAGCACTGGAAAATGAATTAAATATGGCATGTCTGTGGACCTCCATCAAGCTTCTCAACTGCTTGGAACTCCATCCTCTTGACATGAACACAGGCAATGACAGGTGTCCAGGTTGTTCAAGTACTCAGGTGCATTGCTTTAGGCCCTCAAAGCATTTCATAGCAATATTCCAGTATGCCATACATGTTAATTTCTTGCATATACTAACAATTGTAGACCCACCAGGAATCTGACAGTGTTTCTGATGTGGATTCAATACACCAGGTACTCTGTCTGCTTTGTCTGCTGCATTGGAAAGCTCATCATATGTCCAGAAAATGTGGGTCTCTCAGAAAGATGCAGACCTTAGAGAACTTTTTATCACTGGCCTTGCCCATCCTGTCAGTGCCAATATGGAGAGTAGCTTCAAACAGTGTCTTCCCCTCACATACAATGAAGACAACCAGAAATGTGTAATCTTTGCTGATGTCTTTGCTCATGCCATAGGCAAGGCCTGGTCAACAGCATCTGTGAATGCTTCACAAGTTTGCATCATTCATGCCTTACCCTTCCCAAGGTAGAAAGGCTACTGCAGTGGAGGTTGGTGATGATTTTGTGCATCTGCAAAGACACATGATACAAAGTGATGAAGACATTGAACTGTAGTGGCTGTATTTGCAAGAGATGTGAATATTGATGCTTGCACACTGAGAGAGAGGTGAAGGAGGTGAGGGGCCAATTTAGCCATCTATCATACAGTTGAGTTCATTGGCATGGGGACATTCTGTGAATGGATTACAGTGAACATGGCCATATTTTGATCATTGTGAGCTTCAGTCCATTTAAAGAGGGTGTTGTTCAGTCATTGAAGTGCAAGAAGAACTTCTCAAACTGCTTCTTCTTCATTAATATTCTACCACTGGGATGAGCATTGTTTAGCTGGAACTGATCACATACATACCTCATTTTGCACAAGAGCATTGGAACACTCTTTTTTCAAGAGGATGCTTGGCCTGCAACCCCTCAAATTCTTTATAATGCATCTATGTCTGTGGTAGGAGCTTCTTAGGTGCCAGGCCAGTATCAGAGCTGTCTGAACCTGCAAGTGCCCTCATTTCATCTGAATTGAGCAGTGAAAAGCATGCCATGCTCCAACAACTATCCCAATCTAGTTGTTCACTCACTTTCTCTCTGTTGGATTGACTGTCACCACTGATTTAACATGGTCATGTCTGTGAGTGTCTCTATTAATTATTTCTCTAGAAACGTTTCAGGTTTTTCTGAGGGATATTTCTTGAGAAAAATTTCAACATTTTTTAACCTCTGTTTCTTTGGAAACTTTTCTCCTGTATCTCAAGATAAATGTATTAGAAAAACTTGAAATTTTTCCAAAGAAACAGTGAAAGGAAATGTGATAAATGTATTCTAAGAAAAATGTGACAATACATGTCACATTTTTCTCAAGAAACAGATAAGAAATATGACACTGTTTCTTTGGAAAAATTCAAAGAAAAATTTATTTTATTTCTCAAGATAAAGGAAAGAAAAACAATTAGTTTTCCTATTGTATTTCTAAAATTATATCTTAAATATTTCTCAAGAAAAACATGTTAGAAATCATTTGACATGTTTCTAACACATATTTTCTAAGATACTTTAAACATTTCCTGAAGTGAGGAGTGATGGGGAGACTCAAACCACCAGCCACATGTTCCAGCAAAATCAGGCATTACCATGTGTCTGTCTATACCACCATGCCCCTGGGTCAATATTATGTGAGAGTGCCTATGTGTCACCCTTACAAATGTCACATCTTGTGGAGCACACCCATATTGGATGAGGGAGCATATACTTTACACTCCCTCACCTTTCTCCACTCCAGGTCCACTGAACTCCAGTCAGAGTCAGTGAACTTCAGCTGCCACTGAAATCTGACTAGAGTCTGATCAGATTATTGAAGTCCATTCAGTCCAGCCTAGAAGTGAGTGGACAAATGGCCAACTGGAATTTACTATAATCCAGCAAACTGCACTGGACTAGTGAATGGACCACCATGGTCACAGTAGCTGTTATTAATTTGATATAAAAAGTTGCCATCATTGAGAGTTGAACTCTCAACCTTGTGACAACCTAGTCACAAATTGTCACAGAAACATTAGCCCTGCAAACCATTGCACTGAGTGATCTTGAAATATTGTGCCACTTCAATGTACATGACATATTGGGGCAGTCTGGCAAACTCTGGCACTGGCAGAATATCATATCATTTCTGTTCAACCACCACCACCCTTGTGCTGCTGTCAATGCCCCCACTGTCCTTATCCCCTCCAATGAGGGATGTGAGGCAATACTAAAGCTTGGGATGATGCTGAGGGGAGGAAGGGGAGGCTTGAGCAGCAAGGTACCCTCATGATGTATCACTTTTACATGCACCACTGCCACCACTAATTAACAACTCATGTTCCACTCATTATATTTGACACCCCTGTTTTCACAAAGCCCTAAAACTTTTTTCACCTATCCTCATTGGTTTATATACATCTAATATACCCTTCAGAACTTCCAGAATATTTCTCCTAGTTGACATCCCTTTTCTATATGCCAAAAGCCCCATCACTTCATGTCCCACTCATTTCACTTAACCCCCCTGCTTCCACAAAGCTCTATAGCCTCTTTCACCTATCCTCATTTATTTATATACATCTAATATACCCTTCAGAACCTCCATAATATTTTCCCTGGCTGTCATTGCTTTTCTATATGCTGAAAACCCCATTTTTATATCAATACCTTCTTTCACTCTCTTCCACCTCATATCATCATGATATTCCTGTTCTAACAGTTCCAATAGCATATATATATACAAATAAAACCTCTCAATACAGTTGCTTGTCTGTGTAAAATGTGTGGTACATATAATAAACAGGCCTTATATTTGCCTCATACCATCATATTCACTTCACCCTCTTGTCCACATAAATCTTCTCCCTGGTAAATATACTCCTATATATCACATACATACCCTATAATATATATATTCCTTAGCTATATAAATTCTCACTTAAAAAGAAAATCAAGACATTGGGACCATGGGACTGCCCATGGGAAGTCCCAATAGGTGTGACATTAAGGGTGAGACATGTGGAATGTTGCACATCAAAATGCACTAATAGAACTTCCCAAGTCAACAAATTGGGATTTCACTGTGGGCTGTCCCTGAGGATTACACCTCTTTCAGGGGAGTTATTTGACAGGAGATAACTACCTTATTAGAGTAGTTGAGGGGAGTTGCCTGCAGTGCCCCAACATGGCCCAAAACCACCACCACATACCCCAAAATTGCTGCAGCACTACCCAGACACCTAAAAACTGCCACGACATGCCTCAAGAATCTTCATGGCACTACCTGAACACCTCAAAACTGCCACAACATGCCCCAAAATCACTCTGACACAGCCCAAAACCAATACAATCATGTCATGTGACTAGACAAATCATAACTCCTATTCCTGGACCCTCCTCATGTACAGTAGAACCAATCATCCCACAAGCCCCTCAACCACATACTTTTCCTATTCATGCTTTTGACTCTACTTCAACTCTTTCTTCACCTATGATTACTAGTCTATGTAGAGTGTAACTAGCATATACATGAAATCTAGATGCCATAGGTATAGTAAGACCATGAACCAACACTGATAGCTGATGTTGTCAGATGAGACTGGGATATACATAGCAAGTAATAAGTAAAGCACATTTCACAGGCAAGAAGAAATGATTTCTTGAGCACAGTATCTCCAGGTTCAAATATATTTACCTGCATATCATAGATTTCTGACCAGTTTTTTTACACCTCACATTGTCATCATGAAATGGGACATCCAGAAATCTGAAAGGTGCAATTCATTATCAGTACATACCTTTTTTCTGACTATGTATAAGCTTATTTAGTCTACATTTTAAATAACTCAACATCAGACTTATTATCACACTATATTGAAGGGAGATTTTTCATATATTTAAATAAAATGAATGCATTTGAAATATATATAATAAAAGTGGCAAAGAAATTATTTATGCATGTAAAGTTATTGTAAGATGTTTGAAGCACTTAATACATTTTATGAGCTAGTCGAGCTGTAGTATCAGTACCTACAATAGAATGAGTTGATGATTTTATATCATAAAAAATTATAAAGTAACATACGAGAATGGTGAACACCACTATATATTGCTTCTCGCCTTACTTTGTGACGCATATCATGAATGGCAAGATTTCCTTTATGCATAATGTAATCTGCAACAAGACCTGATACATATGCTGCTGCCTACAAGTTCTTTGAGTTACAGTATAATATAATGAATTATTTTACTGACTGTAGATGTACCACTTTTTATTGCACAGGCCTTGTTTCCCATTGAAAAACTTATCTTCATTGTTGAGAAAACAACTTACTGTAAAACTACTGATTCCAGCACTGATAATATCTACACCTGGAGCATAGACATCAACAGGAGAGCCATAATTAGAGTCTTCCTGAGGCTTATTTCGTATATCACTAGATGCAATACTGATGACATCAACAGTACCAGCAGGAGTAGATTTCATGGCATCCATCTTGTGATTACCAGCAGATACCTATATTATAAGAATATCAAGTAGTTAGAATTTTAAAACAATAATTATACATACAATAACATGTATGTTGTCATCAATGAGCTATAAAGTATACAATATATTGATAACTATCAATGTGGTGAACATTTCCACATACTTTAGCTATAGCTCTGTCTGTTGGAGTATGACGAGGAGGTGCCAAGTTCAAGGACATGTTAACAATTGCAATCTTCTTGCGATCTTTAACAGCCCTTCGAACATGTCCTATTGCATTAATGCTTGATTGTAAAGATTAGAATATGTATCTGCATATAAAGTAAAATAATATTAACATAGCAGTTGATGAACCCTTTCTATAAAATTATCAATATTTGAAAGTAAACAAACAAATAAATATAATTACCCATTATCATTCATAACCTTGATAGAATATATATGAGCTTTTTTTGCTATACCATATGTTTGACCAGCAATAATTGCACTTAATATCTGAAATTAGAATCAGTTAAAATAATAATAAGGTAACTTACGCAACATGAGTTCCATGGCCATTAACATCTTGATCAGCACTGGGTCTAACAAAATTTCCATCCCATGTTGCACGAGTACCAAATTCATCCTAATGTCACATAAATTTAATAATATTAATAATATAAAGCATTTGTTACTTACATGAGCAATATTGACACCTTAAAATAGTGAATTAGTTATATGATAATCTTTAAAGTATAAATTACCTGTATCTTTTTAAAAATATACATCATGTGCTGTTACTGTACTCATGATAATGAACTTACCAAAAACATATACATCAACATCGTAAATTACATCTTCATCATACTCATATGGATATCCAAGAAAACTGAAATTACAAAGTTACTTTTTATATTAGAATGTTATATTAAACTTACAAAGGTGTTAAAGAATAAGATGGATGATTTTTAAAGACTCGAGAAAGACTCCAAGAAGCATTATTCCTAGAATTCAGTTAATTAAATCTCATAACTATTAATAGAAAATACTAACACTGCAGTACTAGAAATAGTTGAAATTGCATCCTCTGAAATTGCTTCTACATCTTTATGATAGCGCAAAACTTCAAGCTTATCATCATTGAGCTTAGCTAATATAGATATAAGTTAATAATTTTCTTAATTAATTTAAAATAGATACATTCACCAGAAAATCCATTAATAACATCTAATTCATCAATTACTGTAATATTAACATCACTGACAAATTTTTGCATTGTAATGTTAGGCCTGAGAGTCACAATATGTAAATCAGTTTTTTGTTGCATCTTTTCTATAATGATAGGAGAATAAGCATAGACAAAAGCCACAAAGTTAGAAAAGATGAAACAAAACAGAAGGTATAGATGCAAGTACATTTTGCTGGATCTAAGTTATACATAATTCTAATCAATATCTTATATACTATCTATGTGTGTTATTAAGGAAAAAATATTTTTAGACCTGATGACAGATCAAATTTAGCAATTTTTCTTTGACTTAGAAAATAAGTAACATTTATAAATTTTTCTGTTTTAATACAAGTATATATATTGCAACTATCCAAAGAGTAATTGACAAAAATAAAACAAAAATTTACATGCATGAAGAAAAATATCACTTCAGGCATCCCCCTATCCCTAGTCTTAATAGCAGATATGGGAACAACGAGAGTTTCCTCTAGCTAAAATGGTTAGTCTCAGTGGGCAGTCCCATATTGGGTGAGATTATTCCCAGGGACTGAGTACTTTTAAGGCTAGAGATAGGAATAGGGAGTTGTCTGAAGTGATATTTTTCTTCATGCAGCAAAAATTTTGTTTTGTTTTATCAATTATTTATTAATTACTCTATTAGTAGTTGCAATATATACTTGTACTAAAATTTTTTGGCTGTTCTGTAAGAAAAAGAATTTTTTCTTTTCTAATTTTTGCTTTTTGAATATTGATGAAAAGAGTAAGTAAAGTATTACACTTTTAGTTAATTTGGTTGAGCCATCAATTACCAGATTTTCAGAAAAGAGGTCAATTTGGTCAAAGCAGTGAATGGGGGCAATTGGTGGACTTTGACCAATTCCTGGTAATTGCTGGCATCTGCCAGGGCTGCTGTCAAATCAGTCATGATGGCTGCCATCAATGTTGCTCACTATTGTTAGCACTGCCACTATTAGCACACCCTCCAACCTGCAACATATATATTTGACAGGTTCCTGATGCCTTGTTAATGTCATCAGTGGTGCAGATGATGCTGAAATATGCATGCTCATCATTGCACTTAACAAGCTCACCTCCCCACCTCAATATAAATCAGAGAAATCAGGGAAAAATCAGATAAATTTGCTTGAATCATTCTAAACACACTGATACAGTAAAATATAAAGATGTATTGACTATTTACATGTAATCCCTAATTCTCTAATTAAATTGGAGCACTTCAGGCAGCCCCAAAGCCACCCTCTCTTAGGGATAACCCTCACAATAAGTACCCCTAAAGGGACATAATCCCATGGGAGATCCCACAGCTGGTGGGACCTCCTATCCTTCCCATTTATCTGATGGGACCTCCCATCCTGTTAGGGCAACACTACAATAGCAGCAGGCTCCCACAAGATAGACCCTCTGAGAGAGATAGAGAGAGAGAGAGAGAGATAGAAGGGGATTCCTAGAAGTCTCAGATGTTCACACTCAAGAGTAGTGGAAATCCTAA
>JABAJS010000315.1:0-13244 GCA_018221635.1 Tephrocybe sp. 10521TJB
ACATCTGGCATGTGAAGCCTGTAGAAATACATGCAGACCATTCATTAATTTTTGTACAGTCAGTCCCTGTGTTCCTGTGGCTTCAATTGCATCTGAGAGCTTCTGCTTGTCCTCAAAGCTTGGTTTGGTTTTGGGATGCATCGGATGATTGTGGGGGTTACGAATGATGACAATTGCTTGGCGAAGACTTGTGTCAGTAGGCACATAGATGGACATGTGAGTCAGACAATTGTGGCTGATCATCTTTCCAACAATGACTTTCCCATCAATGATATGCGAGTACACTGCATAAAACAGCCAATTTTCATATACAAAGAAGTATACAGGCTATCAAACTACTTATGACAATGTTGTAATTTGACCTTTGGATGGGCGGTGAGGGCACAAGTGTCATGCACCATGCCAAGCGACGATAATGTACCACCTGTTTCCATGAGCTCCTGAAGTTCGATCTTGTTGATGTTAAACGGAATGGAAAGGTATCGATGGTCAAATCGTTCATCCTTTTGCCATTTTGAGCATCCAATAAAATGATGTTTCCCATGTTTTGATGGGCCCTGTAAAGACATTTAAGCCTGGCAGGTAAGGGGAAGGAAGAAGTAGAAGTGCAACACCGCCTTTCCATCGCATTCAATGCGGCACTTGGATCTAGTGACACGGTTGAAGAACCTTTGAATGAGATTTAGAGACTATGTATATACAGAGACACTGAGAAAAATAATACTGTGCAAGAATTGCTGGAATTGATCCCACCTCACGCTCACTAGCATCCATTTCATGATTCCAGAGCTCCCGCATGGCTTCTGGATCAGGTTCATGATGCTCGCAGCTCATCAAAAGCTTCGGGTCAAGGAGCTTACAACACTTGATGCCTTTACAGATGAGCTGAACGTGGCAGCACCGTGTAGGTGTGTCCTTGTCTGGATCGAGTCCAAAGACATCCACATCGCCTTCAGCATGCCCAGTTGATCTGCGCCAGGAATCTTGGTCCTAAAATAAGGGAGTTAGATCGTGTGAAGTGCAGCTCTCATACACATACCTCGGCTCGTATCAAGCCATCCAGAGTAATTTCAGCACTGCCAGATTTTTTAAGCTGATGGTCCATGTCTGTCAAATCAAGTCGGTATGCTTTCTTGTTGTGGGGTACTGTCCAGGTGGAAGGTACTTTAGTGATATCCTCAATTTCCTTGACTTGAAACTTAATGGTAATTTTAATATTGCCAGATGTATCACTTTTTTCAGGCATTTCCTTCTGAACATCGGAAGGGAAAATTGCTGAGCCTGTGTCAGGCTCCTTCTCAATGCTGGCAGTGGAAAGACTGATAACAGGAGATGCAGAATGCTTGGCCTTGACTGGATGCTGGCATTTGGACTGAGAAGGGCCTGGAATAAACTCGATGTCAGAATCAGAGGAAATGTCATGGTGAAGGCATTTCTGTGCTTGGCTTCACCCATGCAAGGGTAATGGTTCTACATCGTCGTTGTTGTCAGAAGATATCACAATTACCTCAGGTTCTGAAAGTGATGATCTACAGCTTGATGATCTAGAGCTAGGCATGCCAGAGCATTGTGAAGAGCTTTGGCCCAAAGATGAGCATGACGAGGCTTGTGATGTGGACTGCTGTGTCCGGAACCAGGTCATGTAAACATTGTATGCAATTGGTTTCATCCATTCACGGGCATTTTCAAGTGAGAAGTAGTCATCGCTGATGTAAGATTTAGAAACAAACTGAAAAGATGGAATAATTATGAATTACAGCAAGATTCAAACAAAAAGCACTTACACAAGCTCGGTACCCTTTCATATCGCGTGAGGTTGCATCTAGCGGATCATGAATGGGATTAGAGACTTCTAGAGCGTACTCCTCCTTCCACTTAAGGTATACATTGTGGCCCAAAGGTGTAATCCAGTTGGTATGATGTTCGATGCTGAAATGTGGTTGGTGATTGGGATCGGCCAATTTTTCATGGAATGCCTGGGTAATTCGTCAGAGTTTGCCTGTTTGAGAGGGTAGGACATACAAAAGCTCGATATTCCAACTGATTTCACAGTGGGAGCTGTTCAATGGTGTCCTGTTCAGCTTCAGTGCTGGCAGAAGTCATGGTGGAGACTGAAAGCTTAGGTGCAAGCGAGAAAGGGGGAAAAGATTTTTTTGCGGCTATATAATACAGGCGTCTTCCTAGCGAAGGCCGAATATGGCATCCTGTTGGGCAAGAGGGTGCATAACAGTGAGCGCAGGAGCTGGTGCACATCTAAGCAAGATTGACGACGTGTTCAAAATCCCCTTTGGTAACTGGAGCTGACGGCTATTTCAAGGTCCGATCACATCATCTTGAAATCCATTGCATCATCTTGAAATCCATTGCATCATCTTGAAATCCATCACATCATCTTGCGTTTCATCGCATCCTTGAAACAGCCATCACATCATTGTAGTGTAGGATCTATTTATATATCCATCGCATTCCCATTCTTTTCATCATTACTCGGGTTGTTCTATGATCAGGATGAAACACAATATCGGCAATGCACCATTAATCTGTCAGCATGAGAGAGAATGTGACACCCACACACTCACCCGGATCTATTCAAGGAATCAGTCATAGATTCCCATTCTTTCCTACTGGGCTTCTAAATGAGCTACTGATATGCACTGATACACTGATACGGTTTAAGCACAAGGCAGAGATTGAGCAAGAAATCCATTGTCCACAGATGCAATGGGGTTTGACTGAAATACATAAGGTATGCATGTAATCACTTCAATCACATCCTTAGCCAGTTTGGAAATTGAGGACTGCGGATTTTGCACACTTCAAAGGTCTTGGTACATGTATGTCTGTGCATGGCCTTACTTGCCTCCTGAACTGGTTCATGAGCCATGGCTAAGCAAAATATTTCGCTCAAGTGCTGAGTTGCCGTGAATCTGAAATGTCAACATGTACAGGATGCCTACAACATAAGATTCAAGGAAGAATTGCCAAGTAACAACAGAATATGGAAGTTCTATCTCTTTTGACAGATGCTCCATTTCCTTGGATCAGAAGTGTTAGTAGGCAACGAAATTAACCAGATGGGGGATGAGCTCACAATCACGGAATTGGGCGGATCATACAGATCTCTCATTTAATTTTTTTTACATTCTAGAACTGTGATGTACATGAGATATCAATGCAGTAGGCACAATAGAGATTGATCATAAAAGAGCTTGCGACAAGGGGCAAGTATTGTAGGTGAAAGCTGTACACCCCAGAGTCAAAACTCACTTGAAAATAACCGTTCTCATAATGTCCTCAGACTATGCTATTATTGGTGCTGGCCTTACGGGGACAGCCCTGGCAGTCAGGCTCTCTGAAGATCCTTCTGTCACCGTAACAATTTGGAAGCAGGTTCTGCACCCTTTCATGACAAAAATATTGATATTCCTGGTAGGGTCACTTTGGTGTGTGACTGCTTACTCTTATTTTCATTACAGGATTCCTGGTCAACAACCTTGGCAATCTGGCACAAGACTGGGCATTCTTCAGTACTCCGCAGAAACATTTGGGTGGGCACCCCATCTTTCTTCCCAGGTGAGACCACAGTTGCAATGGTCAGATGGTAGACTAATCTCATAATATTTCAGAGGCAAGAACATTAGAGGCTCGAGTCTGGTGAGATCAAGCATCTGTCATACAAGCGCAATGCTGAATCAGATGACAGTTGAATTTCATGCAATATAACCGGTTGAGTCTCCGCCTCAATTTCCTGATCTCATCATTCTGACAACCAAATAGAGCTCCTGATGTTGAATACAACGGTAAGCACATGCATGGTCACTTGCGTCCGGGATAGTGTTACTCACCTGAGTACCAGGCTTCGCGAAGCTTAGCGGTGAAGGGTGGTCCTGGGATGATCTCGTGCCATATTTTAAGAAGGTTCGTCGTTTTGAGCGCAACACTGATTCAGGGTGCTAAACCTTTGTCTTCAGTCTGAGCACCTTCAAATTGACGAGGAATACGCGAAGAAATGCGGTTTTAAGTTCAATCTGGACTACCACGGAACATCTGGCCCTCTGAAGACCCGTATTCCTGCTTATTTTAATCCTGTCACGTTGCCTTGGCTCGACGCGATCAAAGGGCTCGGTGTCAAGTCTAACCCAGATCCCGTAAGTCAGCCCATCATAATTGGCTATGAAACTTCTGTTGATGACTTGACCTCAGGCAGACGGAGACCCCAATGGCGCATGGATCACCGTTGGCGGCTTGGACGAAAGATCAGTGAGGGCCTCAGCTGGGAGTGTAAGTTCCGGATGGTCTCGGGTGGTCATTTGAAACACTGACAGAAAATTATAGGCATACTACGAACCCAACCAATCGCGGCCCAATCTGAAGGTCATCTCTGGCGTGATTGCCACGAAGATCTTGACGTCTGGGACCGGCACGGTCGTTGCTACCGGTGTCGAGTATCTCAAGGACGGCGTCTTGCAGACCATAAACGCTACGAAGGAAGTCATTCTGAGCGCAGGAAGCTATAAGACGCCGCAAATTTTGGAGTTGTCTGGTACGCTAGCTTTAAAAATGAATCATACCCTTGCTCACATAGTTACTTACAGGTTTGGGAGATACTGAGATACTGAAGCAGCATGGGATCGATGTCGTTGTTGACCTTCCCGGCGTCGGGAAAAACCTTCGTATGCCTTGCTATCCTCGTCATCTCTTTGTTTCCAATGTTGATCGTTTTTCGCAGAGGTGATATTAAATGTCTTGAACATCGTCTATCTCCTTCTGATGTCAATCTCCTTTAGGATCACATTAGTGTTACCTACACTGCAACGCTGAAGCCTGGTCTTCAGACTTGGACGCAGATGGAGAACTCCGATTTCGCCAAGAAGGAGCTCGAGGAATTGTAAGGCTTCGATCTTTGTAAACTCACCCTCGATCTAACCAAGTCTCTTCACAGCAAGACGCGCGGAACAGGGCTACTTTCTGGACTTCCAGCCGCCTTCGCCTTCCTGACATTCAAGGACTTCGACAAGGACGGTAAAATTGCAGCTCTTGCCGATAAAGTTACATTCCCCGGCGAATCCCCAGCATTGAGGCTGCAGAAAGAATGGTTGAAGAATGATCGTGTTCCTTTCCTGGAGTAAGCCATGGCTTATTCCTCTCTCCGATGTTCTCGCCTCACCTTCCATTATCAGACTCTCTGGATACGATCGTTTCATGCCCGGAACCCTTCCGGCACCGGAACCAGGCGTCGACTACATATCCTCTACCTTGATCCTTCTGCATCCATTCAACGTTGGATCCGTCCATATCTCATCCAATGACCCGAACGCTGCGCCCCTGATTGACCACGACTACTTCAACAACGAGTTCGACATCAGGGTTTTGATCGAGGGTTACAAGTTCGTTCGGAAGATCTACAACACCGCGCCGCTCAAGGATCTCATCGAAGAAGAGATTTCTCCTGGGCCCGGCGTCCAGAGCGACGAGGAGATCACTGAGTATATGAAGAAGGTTCTAGCGACTACATTCCATCCCATTGGAACAGCGAGCATGCTGCCTCGCAAGGATGGAGGTGTTGTGGACACGCGATTGAAGGTTTATGGCACGAGCAACCTACGCGTCGTCAGTACTTGTTTATTACAGTTCGATAAAGAGATAGCTATGAAACCTCAAGGCCGACGCTTCCATTCTTCCCGTTCATATTGGCGCCCACCTTCAGGCGACAATGTATGCCTTCGCAGAGAAGGTACGTTGCTCATTCTCTTCAGTTGTCCGAAACTGACCGTTCATTGTACAGGCTGCAGATATTATCAAGGAAGACGCTAAGAAATAATTTGGGTTGTTGGAATATTCTTCGATCGTATTTAGGAAATATGTAGTGGGAACTATGCACCACCACTTTGGAATTATCATTCTTTTGGCACACTTTTGACACGCACATGCAACATTTTTTTTTGGTAGTACCATTGTCTTCACGACGTCCAGACTCCAGCGATACTCATAATTGGCGTGCTGTTCCTCGAGTGAGCTACTCTTCAATTTGCTGCCAGCGGTCAAATGAACAAGATCTAATGGCAGGGGTTGAGGACGACCTTTCTAATTAACAGACATGGTGAGTCAATAGTGCAAAGACCTTCAAACTTTTCATATTGTGCTTGACGTCTGGCGACTTTATTTTGTGACGACGACGTTCCTCTACATGAGTTTTTAATTAAAAATGAGGTGAATCAATAGTACGAGTGCCTTCGAACTTTTCATATTGTGCAATATACCGACTCCTGGCGACTTCGTTTTGTAATAAAGTACATATGTTTATCAAGAATGTGTATGAGACGATATACGACGTCAGACAACTGCAAGGGCCAAAGGCGGGTGGGCATTGCACTGGAGTAGAAGATCGTTAGGGATGACGGTCAAATAACAACAGAGAGAGAAAACGAAGACGTACAACTGGCCCAGAAGAAATACCGTTGATGATCACGGGCAACAGGTGCAGATTAAAGAAAAGTATGCTCGGCTCGGCGCAAAGTGTTCGATGGTCGTTGACTGAAATAAGGAAGCTGGAAGGCATGGGAGGTGACAGGTGACATATCGCAAAGAGCGAAGATTCTAACGCGGGTGACAGAGCCAGTGATAGCCAACACGTTTGAGTGATGTGGCGGTCGGATTAGCGACCAAATATCTCTGGTGGTGGACCCGAACCCGAGCGTCGGAATCCTCGACTCCGGGTGATTCTTCATTGACGGTCAGAGCTCGAATTCGGCGACACAATAACTGTAGTATACCACGCTTCTGGTTTCATGAATAACTGCACACGGAGATGGCTAGTATCCACAATTTAGCTCAAACTAAGCTCATTGAACCAGTGTGAGATGTGAGTTCGAAATGGGAGACAGAGCCGCCATGATCGGTATCGTAGGGGGCGAAGTTGACGTGAGAAACGGTGACAGAGTAGCTAGGAGGGCTGGTATTTCGAGCTGAGGGCAGAATGAGTTCGTATAGAGGGGAGAATGGAGGAAGCCGACTCACCGAACATAAATAATGCCAAGCTTCCCTTCTATCTCTTCCTATTTTTTAGGTCATACCGTCGTCCCAGAGTCCGCGTCTGAATCTTCTGCGACGCGTTATCGACGAGATCCTGGCCCTGTAGACAAGTAGGTCAATATCAACATCCATTCGCAGTGGCGTAAGACGCACCACAAAGTAGGGAATTTACCATCATCTAGCACCGGGAGCGGGAGGCTAAGCACCTTAGGGTGCCTGTCAATTGGATTGACTAGAGGTTGTGTTTTCAAAAAAAAATCCAGCATCAGCGAGCAGCTAGAAAAGGTTGTTGTGTTCGCCATTGATGCCGCCTCGGCCAGGACGTATTCCATGTAAATTTAAGGATACCTTGATTGGTAGATTTGAATGGTCCTATCAAAAAAAGGTTAGTACAGCGAAAAGAGAAAAACTAGTACAGATCAACTTGTACCTGTCGTTATACACAAAAGAGTTTGTCCACTTTGATCACAGTGAAGCGACCAAAGGTAAGGAATGGGCCAGTGGAACATCCATCTTGAGGCGGTAAGTTTCTCTAAGGATGACAATGAAAGAGACGACACCTTCGTCGTGAGGAATGGGAGGCTCGGTGATGTTGAATGGACAGGCTTGAGCTCGCGTTACCCAAATCGTTGATTTGAGCTGAGTTGGCAAGGATCCAAGGAAGAGGCCTTCGCCGGCGATGTAGCGAGACGGCTCTCAATGGACTCTACTGGACAATGTGTAGGGACTGGACTGTGGGTACAGCTTGTACATGATCCCTGTAGCCGTGTGGTCCTCTTGTAAAATGATTGCATGGTCAGCGACGAACCTTGGGGAAGACAAATTGTACATACCAGACTTTCACTATCACCAGCCAGATCCTTCTTAAGAGGTTTATTCACCTTATCGAGGGCTCCTATCCCGCTAAAAACAACATCAGCACGCAACAAGAATATATATGATCAGTGTGCTCACCTGAGGAGCAAGATTTGAGGGTAACGGGGCACAAGCACAAAGAATCACTGCACGACGAGCTCTAGCATAGGATATCTTCTCCCCTCCAATGTCTGCCTGGAAGCTCGTTCCCTTGACATTGAGACCCTTCGCGTTTGCCTCAAAATCTAATGCTGTCACTGCAGATGTGCAAATGGGATCTTTGTGTAGCGGCGAGACGCTGAGGCAGGAAGGCACTAATGGTAGAATCGCGATGGCCATTGAGATCGCTCGCGTAGTCCAACTTTTCGAGACCGAGAGAGTGAAAGTTGAAGCGAAGAAATTGTTCTTTGAACTCCGCCTTCGCCTCTCTCTCACCGCGCGCGGCGCTTCCATCACGACAGGTGAGCGGCATCCGCATTATTGCTAGTTTCACGCTGAATTTCTATGTTTTACTCGTATTTCTCTCTCATCTTGCTCTCTTTTACCAGTAGCTCTGTCTTTTCAAATTTTAAAGGGGCCATTCTCTCTCTCTAAAAGGCCTACTACGACTTATTCTCGAACCTACATTGCTATGGCGGAAAGATAACGCGACATCCTGTCTTTTCGAATTTCAAAACAGACCTATGGTCCTTTCTCTCTAGAAAAAGGTCTGCTCTAACTACATTTTTATGATCGCCGCGCCATGTAGACCTTTGGATGAGCCCATAAACGCCTAAACAATGCTACTTGGTCCCGAAAACCTGGACATCTTTAACCTCAACACTGTTATATAAAGTATTGCAGATTCAATTGTAACAGATCTGGCTCAGAAGGTTGGGAGTAGAGATATTGAAGAGTGCGAGAGTCATTGAGGACGAGAAGGTGCGAGAAGATATTCGCCACCGTGATGTCCCTGTTATTCTGTCCTCGCTATACCTCGTGCGCGTGAGTCCTTAATTCTTTTAAATATCTGATTCCGTTGTTTCAAACTTTGTCGATGATTTTTCAAAAAAGTAAACTGATTTTAATGAGTACGACTTGTCTTCGGACGGGAATGAATTCAACTTCTTCGCTGAAACTCTGTTGTCGCTTATTTCTATCCATCCTTTCTGAATAATGCTGACTCGTCCTTGCTCTAATAGGTTCTTTGTCTGCCATAGAGCAGTTTAGGCTCGATGACTCAGAGCATGCTTTTGTCTTACTGTCTTCTTGTACTTTCTTGTGAAAATACATTGATTAATGGGCTGCCGATGAGAAGACAAGTTATCCTGCATTGACGCGAGTAATCCGGTGCGTCACCGTGCTCCTTGTTGGTTAGAGCTGTCCCGCATCGATCGCCCATTCCGTTACAAGCTATCCGTTCAACACACCTATATACGAGATAAGTGAGCGTCCTTTATTTTCCTTGGTATTGAATATCGAGAGCTTGATTGCTCAATTCAGCCCACTGCTGTCGACTAAGATTATTGCCAAGTACGATTGAAAGCTGATTTTGTACAGATCTATGTCTAGCGACTACTCCCATATAGTGACAAGCACAGCTAGGAGGAACTGACACGTAGCTGATCGAGAAAGTTTGGTTCATCGGGGAACTGTTGCGAATGGCACATTCAATGTTGAATGAAACGGGGTCAGTTAAATCAGAGGAACGTACCAAAATGCTTATAACTTGTAGCCGTCACCGAGAACGGTGTTACCCATATTTTCCGTGGTGCAGGTGTTCTCGACATCGCCGCCTGGACAGAAGAACAAGAACCATGATCATTGCGCCACTGCTCCCATCGGACAACATCCTTGTTCATAATGTCCAACGTACAAATAACCTTGTTATGGTTGTCATCCCAGTACTTGTAAAATTCTTCGCTGGTGAGGCCTTCCTTCTTCACGAAGACGATGATGCTATAACGGTCGGTGCAGATTGGAGCGGGCATCAGGATTCTAATGTTCGATCAGTCGTATCGCGTCAATGCCATAAAGGCATCGTCGTCATCTCAGAGTGGGAACAGCCCAACGCGCTTGAACGAACAAAAAATATTTCCCACTTTTGCTAGGGTGAATTGCGTTAACATATTATAGTCATATTGTAATGATAAAGTGATCTAGATCTATCTTATATCTTGCGTCCCCAAGCACTATATCGCACCACTATATGTAGATACGTATAAACAGAAGCTAGAGTTCTGGAATTTCAGGGAAAGAGACATTGACCTCGTTGGACTTGCCATTGAAGACATCAAACGGAGTTACTGTACGGTGAGTTTCAAGCCAAGTACCATCACCTGGTCCAAAAGCGCAGTGCAGACCGACTCTGTTAAGCTGTCTGTAGGTTGCTTCACTGAAGTAACTCCGCACTTCCATCCCACCAAATGAATTGCTGATATCAAGTTCCCAAAGTACAGGGAATTGAAGAATTTGCATCATATCGGCAATGGAGCATGAGGCGGTTATCTTCAACGACCTGAGTGCCGTCATGATGTTGGTCCCACCATTTGAGTCAGGGAGGACGATGCGGCATGTCTCCTCCGATGTAAGAGTATAAATTTCGAATTCTTGCAGTGTCCCGCTACAATCACGAAGAAGTGTGATACAGTCGTGGATGGAGATCTTACAGTGAAGGATGAGCTTCGTGATAACCGCTAGTGGATTGTGATTAGAATTGCGGAAGTTGTGACCGAAGAAAAGAGGGAGCACGAGGCGGTCGCCGCGCCAAAACATAGATTGTAAGTTATTTGGGAGGACTGGTTCTCGAGAAACGCGGCTGCGATTGTGAATGCATGTTGTTGGCAGGGCAATAGACACAACGTTGCAACGATTACTGGAATCCGCGGTGTGAATTTCTCCTAACTTGTCAAGGAAGGCAGAAAGAACCCTTTCACTCCAAGGTCTCTCCTGATGGCATATAACGAGTTTTACTGGGGGATCAGGATTATTTCGCAGATTGTTTAGGGTGTTCATAGTTTGATCGATCTGGTGTGGTGTGGCGTCCGCTACTGCAGTCACTGTCAGCATGGAGTGCATGTCGGACGACAAGCACTGCGCAGTAATATTCTCATGCGTATGTCTTCTGTTAGTGCGCAGAGAATTGGTGTATGGGAGATTGGTGGACGGCACGGGCAAAGCAGGGGGCGGGGCGGGCAGAACAGTGGCCAGCGGCGCGGGCAGAGCAGTTGTCGGCACGGACGGAACAGTGTGGCTTTGATTCTTCTGTCCCCTAATAGATCGATAGGCCCAGAGGGATCCCAACGCGATGCCCGCCATGACCCATGCTACTGACAATGTTCTATTATCCGATAACATGACACTCTAGTGCATGGTCGTCAATATCAGTGAATAATGCGTAATAGGTAGAAGCACGAACAATCTGGAATTCCTCTGGATGATAGATGCTTTAGAATGTGGTATCGGTGTATGTAGTTCATAGGCAAAATGTGTAGTTTATATGTTATTTGTGATACAATAAGTGGAATTCAAACAAAAAAGAACGTAACGCCGTCAACAATTAAGACGCGTTTTTGTCAGGGTTTCATCAGAGAATGTCCTCCGCATCTTTTTGTTCTTATATTTAAGTCCAGGGTCTCGGGGTTGTCAGCCACCCACAGATCATAAATGCCATCCTCGACTCAAAATCTACGTCGGCGTTACACTGCGATCGAATGTATTCAATCTCAGAGTCCGAAAATTCACCGGCTAACACCAGCCTCTTGAGTTTGCTCCAGTTGATTGTTTCGATTTCTTGTACACCGTATGTTAGATTTGGGAGGTAGAGACTTAGGTCTTGAAGGTTAGGGAGAAGGAATTGTCGAAAAAGTGGCTCGATCGGTTCCTGGCTGCAGAGGGAAAGCGTATGTAAAGAGTTGACACTGCATTGGGATGGTGGCTGGGATGAAGGTATCACTGATTCGACCAAGGATATTCGCTGGATGTCTCCAAGCAAGTTGAATGTCTTCAAATGTGTAGCGTGCCGAAGTATTGATGCACAGTCTTCAAGCGAGATACAAGTCCTCAAGGTAAGCGTCTCGAGGTTCAGTAGAAGCGAAGGAGTGAAGGGAAGCCAAGAGTCTCGCAGTTGTTTCGAGTGGCCAGTCCAAGTCAGATGACGTAGACCAGTGAGAGACTTTGGTGGGATGAAGGGAGATTGAGATGGGTCGTAATGAATCATGGATTCCGGCAATTTGATCGTGAGCTCTTTCATCTTTCCAAGGTCTACGAGATCTCCTAGAATGCCCAAATATCGCCCAAGCTCGGGAAAGGTCACATCTGGTGGATGGTATCCAAGACAAATGACGGAGACATACAAAGGCCAATCGAAATCGACATATCGACATACTCGTTCAAGCATTTCGTCGATGCTGTCCCCATTTGATTTCGACGTCTGTATCTTTATTGATCGTTTGGTTACTGGCACTTCGATGTGTGGCCCGCCTTGACCCGTCATATGGTTTTAGGTCAGGAACTTCAAAGGAAGAGTCAGTTTTATCTTTCATATGATAGATATATAATGACTGACTTGTTGGTTGGCTTTTAGATACGAGGACAGGAAGTAGTCCGCCATGCGATACGAAAGCATCTTCTATAGGATTTGCCATGACTACAAAATACAAGTTAAGCCAGAATGAGAACATCGAACACGTCTGAATCAACACTTTGTTGGCACTCCTCGACCCGGGATAGTGCATATGTCATGTTTTCGTTTAATCCCAATTTGTATCCCCTTGTCCTAGATCGTCTTATCGAAGTGTGTTGTTTTTTTTAGAACAAGGAATCGTTGTGAGAAAATATAATGCGTCCTGAGTAACACTCTCACGCTCAGCAATCTGCAGGCGGGAATAGAACTTTGTTGAGCTCTAGGATATGAGTGCCAGGCACCGTTGACGATGGTCCCAAAGGGAAATGAACCCGGCAACTTCAGCGCGGACGGGGGTGATCAAATCGTACAGGCCACCCTGTCCACCAATCGTCCAGTAATCATGTTCTCTTGAACAGCTCATTGACCAGATGGTCTTAACATTCGATTTAGCATTGACAGAATAGCAACCGAGAATTTACATTCGCAAATCGGGTTCTGCGGGAAAATCTTTTTCCAAAGATGCTTTTACATCAGACGACTCCCTGCCAAAGACTGCCGCTTGAACCGCAAGGAGTGACACCTATGCGAGCCAATAGAGCGGTAGGGCGTTGCAAATCAACGGAGGTTCCTCGCGGCTCTTCCCGACTGACATCGAATGGGGGCCGCCGAGCCATATCTGGAGTCAGTTGTGCAGTGTGTATGGTATGGGGAAGGCGTTGTTGCGCTCCTCGGCTACGGTGGCCTCGGGTCC